>JAVYIG010018471.1:0-19584 GCA_035222895.1 Strongylocentrotus droebachiensis | reverse complement strand
AGAAAGTTTTGTTCCATCATTGGAAAAATACATTTAAAGAACATATTGATCCCAGCCATGCCGTCCTTATAATTTCGGTAGGACTTCTTAAAGGATACTTAAAGGAATTCAGTTTTAGATTGGTGGCAGCGGTGGGATCGACCTTCAGGACGACCTTGAGTAACCCACAGGGACAGCATGGACACCAAGGGGAAAGGCAAGGGGCAGGACAAGTCTTCAGCGACCCCAGAGAATGTCAAGAAGAAGCAGGTGATGGTGATGTTGGACGGGGACCAGGTCAAGAGACCGGGCAAGAAGAAGCCCAAGGCCACTCATTCCGAGGTGGTAAGTAGGAAGGATCTCTCTCTTTTTCTTTAAAGGTAAAGACCAGTTATGGTCATGCGATTGCATTGTGAAAGAAACGTTGTGGAATCGATCAGAAAAGGTTGATCATCTAGCATATAAGTATTGGTGTGTACTGCAAGGTTCAGGAATCATCAAAATGATAAGAAATTTGGCGCAATCTTGGTAAAGTTACAAGCACTGTACACAGAAAGATGTATATGGGACTTTACGCACACGTGCGCGACACATGCGTTTACATGTATCTCTCACAGACCATGTAGATAAAGTAATTTACCAAATATATCAATTATTAGGCGGTTTCCCGGCAAAATTTGTATCATCATGTATTAGTCAAAACATATATTCTTTCACATGATTGGTAATAAGAGCTTCCATTTTATTTTTTGAAAATGGGGCGTTTCCAATACTGGTCTTTACCTTTAAAGCTTAGCTGTACTAGTTTACATGAGGGATTAGAGCACCATGCAAGGTCACTAGACAGGTGGTTATCTCAACAACTCAGCTCTCAAATAACATAAGAAAAAGAGGATCATGGGGGACCAATGGTCACGATTAGGCATTGTTTTCTATATAGAGGGAGCAAGTAGCTACAAGTAGGACAGTCTGGCTTTAAGTCACAAGAAGATTCCACTGTGTTACTATTTCTTTCTCATTTTTCTATTATTTTGAAAGACACAATATTCATGACAGTTTATCCCATTCTCCCCCATTTCAAAATAATAGAAAAATGAAAAAGATATAGTAACACAGTGGAATAGCTCCATGGGACCCTCCCCCCCCCCCCCCAAGAAAAAAAGGTACAATACTTCAAGAGGCCATAATTTGTATTACTTAATAAAAATATAAAACTTTCCAACTTGATATTGAATGAAAAATTAGAGTAAAAAAAAGGAGAAAAAAAGATGAATCTTGTATATCAATTTTTGGTGACAGTCCATTTGTGTAAATTTATGGTGTGTAATTTCCCACTTCTAACCTTGCCCAAACACTACATACTGTACATACGGTATACATGTACAAACTGTAAACCCTAATCCCAACCTCAGTCCTTGAGGCAATAACAATGCATAGAAACTGTCCCTGCTTGAATGACCACCTGTAATTATAGAAAGACCACCTGTCTACAAAGACCCAAGTTTTTTGTTTCCCTTGAAAATGGTTTCTCATTGGAACATGTACTATAGGAACCTGTACATAAAGACCACCTGCCTGTAAAGACCACTTCTCTTGTCTCCCTTGGGTGGTCTTTATATACAGGTTTCACTGTAAAGGGCATGTGGTACATGTAGGATTATTATTTATTATGCAAACATTCTTTCCTTTCAGGATCTGAGCAAAGAGTTTTCTAAATGCAAGGAGCAAGGCGACAGAAGACTAGATCTCAGCAAACTGTCCGTAAGTGATTCTCTTCTATCAATTGCAGCGTCGCCATTATTACATTATCTTTTGTTCTAGATGCTAAGAATATATATAAATATAAATAATATGGATATTTATATATAGCGCTGGTATCCGCCAGGCTCTAACGCTCATGGTACTGTACATATATTACCCTGGTTTAGCCGAGCTGCCAAAGTAACTAGCGCTCAAGCATATCAGGTACCCATTAACACCTGGGTGGAGAGTGGCAAATGTAGATTAATGTCTTGCAAAAGGACATTGGTGCTGCAGGGGGACTTGAACCACGTACCTTTTGATCTGCAGTCGGATGACATATCCGCTAGACCACAACACCTCTTATATGCAGGCACAAGTCTGACTTTTGGCGCCAAGTAAGACGGGGAAAATGAGTACCGGGCGCCGGTCCATTTTTATTTCTGGCGCTCGGTCTGGGAGAATTAACATTTTCTGTTTCATAAACTTCAACATGTCTAGCACTAAATGTTCACAAATGTGACAAAAACTTACTTGATACGAGTTAAACGTGGACTGAATGAACCCTAACAAATCAATATATAATGAGAATCCTGATTAAAATCGCCCAGAAACAATTGCAGCACTAATACGAGCGGCCGCTATCTCCTACTCCTAGTGGAGTACGGAGCACACAATACAGGGATGTACACCACTCAAAGACGAGCGCATTTCCCCAGGCCATGCATACACACACAAATGACATCAGTGCTGTACTGCACTACACACACAGTGTCAGTACAAGAAAGTCTTGATGTAACTTCCAAAAATCCATCCCAAAAGCCAAATTTTGCTGTCAAAAATGCGGAATCGGAGCCATATTTCCAAAGCTCACGGGGGTTTAGCCCAGTTTTAAGAAACAGTTTCATTAAAATAGCGCTAAAAATCAAGAAATCAGCGATTTTGTTGCCAGTTTTTTTGCCTATCGCATGCCCTTCGGATGTAATGGTATCTTCAAAAAGCCAAATGAAAAACAGAACACCGGACCTGCTGATGCATTGACTTTATGTACAAAGTTGATTGCAACTCCAGACTTGCCTTGATTCAGCGGCCCTCGTACTCATTGACTAAAATTCTGTGATGTTTAAATAATGAATTTTTCTGATAAAAGAGGTAAATATATTTAACAAATCTTTTTTTTATTTTTTTGTTATTATTATTATTTTTTTATTTTTTTATTTTTTTATTTTTTTAAGTGACAGGTCTAAATAACAAACACGTTAAATAGGCAAAATCTGTTTTTTCACCTAAAATATGCTTTTTCAAGCTGAATAATATGTTTTTTCAAAGTGACAGGTTGGCAGCTCTGCATTGTCATTATAGATGGTTTTTCTTAAGTATTTTTTTAATAAAAATAATTTAATTCCCCCCTTCCTAACATTTTTCAATTTTTGACATTTAACGGCATGAAAATAGTATTAAACATGAACTACAACAACTACATATGACAGATTTATCCAAGGTATGAGTGATTTAATATTAGAGTGCTCAAAATGTAGACTAGAAATTAAACTACCGTATGTATAAATAAAAGGTAACGTTTAACAAATAGTTTAAAAGAATACATATTTTCATCAATTTTGGAAACGGCTCCTGGTCCTGGAAAACGGCTCCCGGTTCTCTAAAAAAGTTAAGGACCGGGAGCCGCTTTTTCAGATATTTGGCTCCCGGTCTGCTTTGACTTAATAAAAGGCTTGTGCAGGCAGATTGAGCACAGATCATTTGACAAGCTTACATATATATATGTGAAACTACAGGTACAAACTTTGTCTAGTTTGCAGATGAATAGGTTCGAGAAAGTTTTGTGCTGTAGAATATTTGAATCACAATTATTAAACACAACAAATATAGTTTGTACATGTACTGAAACATCTCTTGCAGTTAACAATTACATGTATTTTCAAAGTTACATTACACAAAACTTACTCAAGGAATATGAATAGAAAGCAGGGGGGGGGGGGGGTGTCACTTTATTGTGGCTATTTTGCTAATTAATTAGGAAATATACTAGGAAAATACATGAAACATTCAATTGTTGAATGTTTAAGCCATTAGGAACTTTGTGTTATGGCGGAAATCTGTTTTGTTTTATGGTTTTATTGTTTTAACAGCTTGTTGTTGAAGATTGTAGCTGACATTTTTGGATCGGATTGCTCAGTTGCACAAGACTCATTTTATGATGCAAACATAAAAAAAGAGTTCTTTCGTTGCTCCCTACCTTGCCTGTTACCACAAATGCTGTATCTTTTTTTAAAGTTCTATCAATGTTTCTATTATTTTTCCCCCTTTTTTTTCTTTCAGATTGCAATTCTCCCTAGTTCATTGAAAGATGTAAGTATTCATTCAAATATTTTGTTTTTCTTAAAGTGAAGCAGAGTCATGAAACAAAAAAAGATAATAACTGCTTCAAAGGTATGACAATCTGTGGAGGAATTAAGTTGTAGCCTAAAATGAGCCAGCAAAACTTGGGAACATGTTCCAAAACCCCAAGGAACTGTGGAACTATACATGTAGATCGCTTAAAGCGGCATGCAACTGCATGCAGAAAAAAAAGCGAAGAAAAGGGTTTCCTTTATCAAATCCACAATTTTTTGGCGGCAAAAATATTCAAATTTCACAGGAAAATAGATAACCAAGTAAGCATACAGCTGTAGCAGAGATGCCAACTAGTACGGATTTCCCGTAATTGGTACGGAAATTAACGACCATTACGGCAGTACGGAATGTCTAAAAGTTACGTTTTTTTTTTTTTTTTTTTTTTTTTTTTTTTTTTTTTTTTGCGCATAGGGATCTATCGTAGCAAGTGCTGTACAGTATGGTGGCCATCCAGCACTCGCTGCATGAGAAAGATGGAAAATTATCAAGTATTCTCTTAATAGAAGCCAATTTTTCATTGAAAACTTATGTGTTGTGATGAACTGAAAATCAATATTTAGCAACTTTGTGGGAGTAAAATCACAACAAATTTCAGATAATCATGCGCGCATGCGTCCGCTTGCCATTCTTTTAAGATTCATGGCGCCGCATAGGAAATTACTGATTTATTCCCCAAATTACTGATTTTGAGCCTTATGGTTACTGATTTGTGCTCTGAAAGGTTGGCATCCCTGCTGTAGGTACATTGTACATGTACATGAAAGTTTATAGATAAATACTGTGTTTATCAGCATGTGTCTGCTAAGACAAGTAGGCCATTTTTCACTCATTGCTATTAAACTGAAAGATGTAATAATGCAAATTTATGTACCTACATGTAAATGTTGTAAGCCACAAACTTTGAAAACTTGCCATTTAGTAAATTTCACCAATGCAAATGTCTTCTGGCAAATCATATTCTAACCCATTTCAATAACTTGCCATTTTTCCTTTCTCGATTTGCAGCTCACACAGTTAGTTGAACTTTATCTCTATGGTAACAGACTGGTCTCTTTGCCGTCAGAGATTGGTTGCCTATGCAACCTCGAGAGGTTAGCATTGAATGAGAACTCATTGACAACGTTACCTGAAGAGCTCGAGAAATTGGAACTACTAAAGGTCCTTGATTTGAGGCACAATAAACTTAAAGAGGTAATCCAGTTGAATATTTATTTATTCTATTATTTTTGTTTTGATTTTTCTAAATAATAAATCTTGTGATTATCCCTGAACGGTTATCCGTACGACAATTATTCCCATAGTTAAATACCCCAAGGATGACTCCTACTTTGGAAAAAAATATTTATTCCTGTTTCAGGCGCTTCTCTTCAAAACATGCATTGTTTTGCCAGCATTGTATGACCATCACATTTATACAAAATTACCGTAATAAACTTTGCCTCTATCATTTGATTCATTATGAAGCTAGAGTACAGTGTAATTATAAACCTACATGTAGCTTGCTATGTTTTTTTATGAAAAACTCAATTTCAGCATATATTGTTTTAGGCGATATGAGACATAGTTCAATTCAATTTCAATGTATTTATGTTTCCGACAAAACATTACAAACCAATTACAAACATTTACGACAATTTAGGAATACAAAGGGGTCCACTAAAAAGCAATGCTTGTACAAGTGTGGACACCTCAAATGATACTTAGGAATAATGAGTATTTAGATTCACAAGTCCGTAACTACAAAAGGAACTACAAAATAGGGAATAAAAGGAGGGATGCCAACAAAGACGAAAACCGGACAAGACGGTACTTTCTCACTTATGGTACATTACCGTAACAAAAATTGCCCCAACCCCATGGAATGGAATGACACATTTGTTGATCATACTTGAAAAATATACCTATTACATGTACAATGTTAATTTTCTCTTCTCTGAAATAGATTCCGGAAGTGGTGTACAAGCTCCTTTCCTTAACAACGTTATTCCTACGCTTCAATCGTATCACGCAAGTCGGCGAAGACATTCACAACTTAACAGTAAGTATACATTTTGTACTTGAACATCAAATATTTCATGGCGGAAAAATGTCAACAACCTTCCATGAATATTTTTGTTTTTAAAGAGACCAAATCTCATCTAAGATCTATTACATGTAAGTATCAGATAAACATTTGTTATAATCTCATATTGTCTTTGAAGAGCCTCTGCAAAGTCACATAATCTATTGATAATATTGATAAGTGCATTTGAACATTTAGGGTGGTATTCTCGAAAGCGGACTAAATTTAGTCCATGTATATGTTTTTGAATAAATTAGTCTGTCACAAAATTATAATAAAATGTAATAACATGATCAATAAACAACAATATAATTATGTTATCATGGTAATTTAGGGACATATCAAATTATTCAGAAATATATTCATATGGACACTTGGCATTCCATACTTTTTTTATCACCTGTCACTAATTTTCTCCTTTTCTCCTGATTATCTCGAGACATTCATTGGTATATGTTCATCTTCCTTTTTTTTTCATCTCCCTTCGTTTAGAAACTGACAATGTTGAGTCTGAGAGAGAATAAGATCAAGGCGTTGCCGAGAGGGGTCGGCAAGCTCACGCTCCTGACCACGTTTGACGTCTCTCACAATCATCTGGAACACTTGCCAGAAGGCAAGCTCTTCACCTTTGCTTTACTCATTCACTTCACTTCAATATTATTTGTAATGTATTCTCATGTCTTACTTCATAAGATACAAATACTCAAGAAGAAAGGTTCCGCAAGAGCATTAAACTATGCTTGTAATTAATTTCTCTTTGCAAAATTCATAAAACATATATGTCATCCAATCTAGTATAATGGTTATCACAAAAAGAAAGAAAGGAAGTAAATAAGAGCGAGAAAGACGATCCTTATTATCTTATCCTTTAATAATAATAATAATAATGGGTTCTTGTATAGCGTTCATATCTATCAAGACTTGACACTCCACAATCAGTACCCTGGCTTTAGCATGGCTGCCATTACGGCTCCAGCATTTCAAGGAATTAATTCCTGTCAGGTACCCATTTATATCACCTGGGTTGAGTGTGGCAAATGTAGATCAATGTCTTGCCAAAAGACATTAGTGCCACGGCGGGACTCGAATTGCAGACCTTGTGATCCACAGTCCAGTGCAAATCCACTTGACCACAACGTCTCTAATGATAATGGTTTAACATGATAGTTTCGTCCTACTCCCTTGAACAGACCAACAAATTTCCAAGTCGCAGCGGGTCCAAAAAACATGTGCACGACTAATTTGCAGCCTCCCAAAGTTCTCTCAAATAACTCCACTTCTAAAGGAACTAACTGGTTGCCAGTTTGTCAGAGAATCACATTTAAAACATTAATGATAGTTAATAAAGCTTTAAATAGTCAAACTCCTAGTTATGTTACTGAATGGTTGAAAATCAAGTCTAAATATCATGGTCGTAACCTTCGTAGTACACAAGACACATTTATGTTGCAAATACCCCCATATAGAACCAAAGTAGCCCTCGGAGACCGGTCATTTTGTTGTGCTGCCCCTAGATTATGGAATAGATTACCACTAGAAATAAGGAAAGCCCCATCACTATAACATTTTTAATTAAGACTGAAAACTCACTTGTTCATGTAATATGTATAGCACAGCATTTACGAGCTCTTGCAGCGCAGTAGAAAATATCCACATTGTTATTGCGCTTTACAAATTAATATATTATTATTATTATTATATCATAACAGAAATTGGGTGCTGTACCCAGTTGTCCTCCCTGGACCTGCAGCACAACGAGCTCCTGGACCTACCGGAGACCACCGGGAACCTGAAATGCTTGAGCCGTCTTGGCCTGAGGTATAACCGACTTACGGGCATCCCCAAGAGCCTCAGTAACTGCGTCAACCTAGAGGAGTTTAACGTTGAGGGGAACAACATTGGTATCTTACCGGTATGTATCATGAACAGGGGGTGTTTCACAAAGATCCTAAGTTTAACTTATCTCTAAATTGGACTTAACACTTATGGAAAGCCGTTAGCATCATTGAAAATATTTTGTAAAAGTCATTTTAATAGGGGTAACATGTTGATTCAAATCCTTCATATTGTCTATTATCAAAGAGATTTCATGTTCTTGATGTTGAATTTATGAAAATCTAAAATACTTGAATATTGGCTTTTGAATATATTTAATTTCGAGGCTACAAATGGCTTTCCATGATATTTAAGTCCAACTTAGAGTAGAGTTGAGTTCGACTTGGTATCTTTGAGAAACACCCCCCAGGTGTCTCTCAAAAAATGTGGAGCGATCTCTTAGTTGTATCTTGTCTTTTTCATCTTACATGCTTAGGTTGAGCGAAGCATATTAGGCACTAACTTCTGATGGTGGCAAAGATGGCTTCAACATTTTGTTAATCTCTCTCACACAAAAAAATAATAAAGTAAACGTACAAATTAATGTGTTATTTATTTTGTATTATTTCCTAAATGCTGTGATATAGTTGTACTGTGAAGAGCATTAGTGCTAATTATTAATGAATAAAATGAGAGTTATACGTACATGTATAAATAGTTTGTTACCTCAAATATATTCCCCCTATGTTCCCCCTGTCGAATCTGCATGGAGCTTTTCCACCCATCCATCCCTGCATTGTTGGTTCTCGAATCAAGTTCTCTGACGGTGAATTGGGAATTAGGTATGTTGGCAAGTTGATCATGAGATGGCGCTGTGTAATAAAATACGCCAGAGCACAAATTTAATCAGTTCAATATTGCTTTAAGTTATCCTGTTTGATCCTTCTTAAAACTTGTTGTTCTGGTTCATTTATTTCGCAGGAGGGGCTTCTGTGCTCATTAAACAAGCTTACAAGCATCTGTTTGTCAAGAAATAACTTCACAGCATATCCAGTAGGTGGGCCACAACAGTTCGCAACTGTTGATGTAAGTATTCCTCACATCAGTTCTTTGATTGAAGATTCAATTGTTATTGTCCATAAATGATAATTACGGACATTAGTTTTCCATTGGTGTAAAATGTGGAACAAAAATGAGTCAGCACCCTTCCAGTTCCCAGCAGACACAACAACAATATCATGACTGCATTTATACATATATAGCAAACTGATAAAAAAGGAAAAGAACAATACGGCAACTTACTGCAGAGAGAGGAAGAGAGAATCGCTTAGAGCGAGTAAGAGAAAGAAAGAGAAAATGGGGGACAAGAGGCAGAGAGGGTAGAGAGAGAGAGATAGAGATGTGATGCTCATGGGGCTTAGACATTATTACCTTGGCGAAAGTGTAGTTGCTGAAGTAATAATCACTCAAGCATATCAGTTACCCATTTACACCTGGGTTTTACAGTAAGGTGTGGCACCTGTCGATTAATGTGTTGCCAGAGGATGCTCATGTAAGTGCAGGGCTGGGTTGCGATCCACAAGTCCAGTGACTTATCCACTAGGCCACAACACCTATAGGAGGGGAGGAGAGGGATTTGGGAGGTGTAATTTAATAAATAATAGATATTAAGTCCAATTCTAAACAAGTTACATGGCAGAGGAATACACCAAAATAGACCATAAATTGACTTCTACAGTACCGCACTTTACATGCTTCTCACATATATTCACTTCTTTGATTTCATTTTTTCCTTCACAGACAATTAACATGGATCATGTTAGGGAAGTGTCATTTAATAATAAATATTGAAGTCCAATTCTCAAAAAGTCACATGGCAGAGGTATACAACCTAAAACAGACCAGAAATGACTTCTACAGTACTGAATTTTACATGCTTCTCACATGTATTTTATGGTATATCGGTATAGCGCTTAGAGACATTATCAATGTATTAAAACGCTATATAAGCGGAATATTATTATTATTATTTTCTTGATTTCATCTTTTCCTTCACAGACAATTAACATGGATCACAATCAGATTAATAAGATCCCCTTTGGGATCTTCAGCCGATCAAAGTACTTGACCAAACTCAACATGAAGGATAATCAATTAACAGCACTGCCACTAGGTGAGTCCGTACATCACACTTTTAAAGCCCCACTGGACCACTTATAGCTACTTACGCCCTCTATATAGCAAACAAGGCCTAATCGGTGCCTGTTGGTCACCCATGATCCTCTTTTTCTGATGTTAATTGAGAGCTGAGTTAATGAGATAACCACCTGCCAGTGACCACGCAAGGTGGTCTAATCCCTCCTGGCCAAACTAGTGCAGACAGGCTTTAAAGCGAACTAATAAGCTATCTATCCTAGCATACTTTTTATTGCACTGCTCCATCTCATGGTAAACTTGCCAACAGTGTGTTACCCAATGCCTAATTTCCACTTCGCAGACATATGACACAAGAACCAAATGTGCAGCTTATGAAGTAGCAAGTTACGGGACAATACTGCTACAAATGACCCGAGATGGCACTAATGGGGATTTCGTGGTAGTGCTTCTAAGTTCTAGTACAGTATGGCTTTATGCCATTGGAAAATTTTAACTCCTGTTTTTTATTTCTGGAAAGTAAGGCCAATGAAAAAATTTCTTTTATTTCCATTTGTTGATTTATTTGTTTATTCTTTGTTGCGTATTAGATGTGAACAGTTGGACGAGCATGGTTGAACTGAACCTGGGCACCAATCAGATCAGTAAGCTGCCAGAGGACATCGAGCACCTGACATCACTGGAGGTTCTCATCCTCAGTAACAATCTCCTCAGGGTACGTTAGTCACAGAAATACCAGAGATGCCAACCAGTACGATTTAATCGTATTTAGTACGATAATAAGAGTGAAATACGATGATACGATATCGCCTCTTAAAATACAATTTTTCATCTTTCAAAAAAAAAATCTAAAAAGATTTCAAAAAACATAAAAATCACAGAATCGCATAGAAACATTTACAAGTAAGCTCCTGCACCCCCAACAAAAACTGCTTTACAATTTTCTCATTAAATGTTTATGAAAGAGCAAACATTTTACTTGACCGTTCTTGCCAGTGAAACATTTTCTGACATTTTACTCGCCCGGGGCAAACAGGCTAGGGGTAGTGTCGAGTTGTTGTGAAAATCTGATTTTTTAAAGTATATTTACCGGTAGTCTGTTTTTTGTGAGCTAAAGCCAGAGTTATCATAACCTGCCTTCCTTGGAAATGCATAGGGAATAATGTTATAAACAAACTACTAAGTACTAGGTGCTGTTTTATTGATAATGAATCTCAGGTATTCATTTTTTTCAGGGAAACATATTTATGATTTAAGACTGGATAGTGAGGTCTTAATTGACGAGTTCTTTTGTGGCTCTTATCTTTTTCAGAGACTTCCAACTAGGATTGGGAACCTGAGCAGACTGAGAGAGCTTGATCTAGAGGAGAACAGGCTAGAGGCATTGCCGTCAGAATTAGGTTAGTCAGAAATGACCAGCTTACTTCAATTTTCTGGGAACCACCTAGTGACAATTTTTTGTGTATTAATAACAGGTTAATGGAATAAGTTGTTAGGAATAGTCAGCATTGACTGGTTTACTTCATTATTCAAATGTATGGATGTTTCTTTCCTGGGGACCTCGTGATGAGTTATTCCATTAACCTGTTATTAATGAATAAACTAAATTAGTTGGAATCCTGCCTGTATATATACCTGTTGCTATGCCGGGCAAGCCCCAGGCAAGCTTTCAGGTTGACAAGAACAACCTTTGAGTAGAAATGTATGTACACAATTTGAATATGTAAGAAAACCGGTCTAACCATCATCATCATCTGATCATTTATTAAGGTCAGCATATTACCTTTTTACAAGGGGTTACTGTCCTTTGTTCAATGGTAACACTCCCTCTCTCAACTTCTTTTTGTCTTGAGCAACCTCCTCATTTAGACCAACCTAACAGCTTTCTTTCATCACCAAATCTTTACCTGAAATATTCTGTCTTCCTTTCCCTCTTATGCCATCCATTTCAAGATCTCATGCTCTTTTCACAGGTTCATCATCTTCCCTTCACAACACATGACCCATCCATCTCAATCCATTTCTCTACGACTAATTTCATTTCATTTCATTTAAACACTATCAAACTTGCGATTCATGTTCCCACTTTGGAAGAAAAATATTGAATGTTTAGTCTCGACACTCGATTATTGTGTATACTATTTATTAATTGTGTTCATGTTTTTTCAGCTTACCTGAAAGAGCTTCAGAAGTTATCTGTACAGACAAATCAACTCACGCAACTCCCCAGGTCTATTGGGTAAGCTTATGCATGGTCCTTTTATGCTTATTGAGAGTGTATTCAAACTTATAATTTCTCTTTATAGATGTTGAAGAAGCTCATCTTTCGATTATATTGTAGCAGTGGTGATTGCACATTTGCTCCTGCAATAATTGCTCCAGGCTTTATTTTGTTGAAGATAATGCTTTAGGGTTAGGTTTGCAGTTTGACTTTAGGGTAGGTCTAGGTCTAGGTCTAGGGTTGCAACTTTGCTTAAGCATATGTTTAGAGTTCGGATTAGGGTTGCAATTTGGCTTTAGAGTAGGGGTCGTTTGGTCTAGGGTTGAAGTTAGGAATTTGCCTAGTGCAGCAAATTAGCGCTAAAAGATTGTCGCAGGAGCAAGTAAGCATGACTTCCCCTTACAGTACATGTGCTAGTCTATATAATGCTCTATCTTCTGTTCTATCTGCTCCCGTAGCCGACTGTCAAATCTGGTGTACCTGAAGGCAGGCGAGAACAACTTAGCCTCATTACCAGAAGAAATAGGTGAGTGCTTTCATCTTTAAAAGTATTTTTTCTACTGCCTCCAAATTGTAAATTTGTATTGAATATTTAGTATGATGATAACAATTATAATGAGTGTGATTGTTAAAGAGTTAAAGAGTATGTTCTCAGTTTTGATTGGATATTCCAAACCTAATGAATAATGGAGGAGAATGTACAGTCCCAAAGAATGTGACTTTAGATAAATTGTTAAAATTAAGGTGCAGCAGCAGTGAACCCCAATTCCTCTTTGTTCTTTAAGCTTTGTGGAAATGGAGGATAGGAGACCTGTATGTGTAGTCCAACAAAAGGGGTGAAGGCAAGAGGAAATATACGATGGGGCAATGTTATTAAGTGAGTGGTAGGCGAGCAGTAACATTTTATATTTGAAAAGCTGTTCTATAGGAAGCCAGTGAATTTATGACAGAATTACACAAGATTTTGACCTCTGACAATTTTTTGAAGTAGAATTTCTGTAAAAAGTGAGTAATTAAGGGCAGTTTGCCTCTGTTAAATGTTGGAGAAATTGAAGACTAGTTGCGTGTTCAAAAGCCCAAGAGATAATTGACTGATTGATTGATTGATTTCGATTTTGTTTCTCACCTGCATGCATTTAGGCTCCCTGGAACAGCTTCAACAGCTGTACATCAATGACAATCTTAACCTGAATCATCTCCCGTTTGAGCTGGCCCTCTGCTCCTCTCTCCAGATCATGAGTATAGAGAATTGCCCCCTCTCTCAGATACCACAAGAGGTGGTAGCAGGCGGGCCCTCCCTCGTTATACAGGTAAGCATTCTTTCATCCCCACCCTGTTTCCCCTCCTCCCTCTCCTCCCCCTCCTCCCCTCCTCCCCCTCTTCCCCTCCTCCCCCTCTTCCCCTCCTCCCCCTCCTCCCCCTCCTCATTAGCGTGATCATAAGTATAGAGAATTGCCTCCTCTCTCAGATACCGCAAGAGGTGGTAGCAGGCGGGCCCTCCCTCGTTATACAGGTAAGCATTCTTTTATCCCGACCCTGTTCCCCTCCTACCCCTCCTCATTACCGTGATCATAAGTATAGAGAATTGCCCGCTCTCTCAGATACCGCAAGAGGTGGTAGCAGGCGGGCCCTCCCTCGTTATATACAGGTAAAGCTTAAACCCCTACGCGGCCCCCCCTTCCCCCCCCCCTCCCTACCACCATCCTGCCCCCTCCCCTGCTATTCCCTTGATGCAATAACCCCTTTCTTTAATATAACCCATTCGAAGTTGGAGCATCAATCCTGGCTATGCAAATCTCCTTTTGATTTGCACAGCTGTTTCTGAATTTTCTGCTCAATCAGGAATCCGCCATTGTGCATAAATTTGAAACTGAATGTTGTCCTTTATTTTGTTATCATTCATCTTTTTGACCGCCCAGAAAAGGTGATGCATAGTTAGACGTACATTTCTCTTCTAAGCATATGATCTGTAACTCTCTGAGAAAGTACATTGTTAAAAAAATTAATTGATAATCTTGGTCTGTTATAATTTTTAATTTTGTTTATGTTTTTGTTGTAGTACCTGCGCTACCAAGGTCCGTACCGTCACATGGTGTCTCTGTGATTGCGTTCGAGGACGACCTGGAAATTATGCAAACAGTACCGTGTAAACACTTCAAAACTATAATGGTAATTTATGTGTATATTCCATCAAGAACGCCGGCTGTGTTCACGCTAGTAACTATAATCAAACTGCAAACGTCAGTGTTTTTAATCAATGTGAACAACTTTAGACTGTATTAAAGAGGGTTGTCAGTTCTTGTCGATCGGTGAGACTTCTTCTCAAGGTGTCATGTGAAAGCATTCCACTGCAAATCCCCTCGTGTTTATACAACTCCTACCTACGGCGCAGAGCTGTGTTCAGACTGAATTGGAAGTGAACGCGGCCATGCTCTGTTTATTACAGTAGTGAATATATCCTGTCAAACGTGAACACACCCCAGGATTCCCAGCAAAAGACGGATCGAGTGTAACCAGGATATTGTCACTGTGAGACGATTTAATCCTGCGTGGATTTGTGTACTTTTACAAGTGTGGATGCATCATAGGGCTTGCAATGGCTTCATTTACACCAGAGACTACATGTACAAGAAACCTGACAGGATTTGTGATTTTGCAATAACATCGGAAGCTATTGTGTCCTTTCATCTTTGGATTGGATCGTGCAAGTGACACTTAGAAAGGGGAATCACTGCGTCTGGCTCTTCCGTGGTCGCGTATCTTTTATTTTATTTTTTTGGCCAAAAAATGTAATCTCTACATTAATATTTGTTGTTGTCATCGGTGTTGTTTAAATGCTTAAAGAATATTATAAATATATATTTCATGCATTTCTTTGTTTTTAATTCAAGCTTCATAGCTTTTCAACAGTCTAAAAAAATGGAACTGTGTCTGTAATTGTCCAAGCAGTAGATAACAGATAATTACTATTTTCAAACACAGCGGCGCCTTGGATCGAATTTTGGTTCTAAATCATGGAAACAGATTTAAATCAGCATTGTCTAAGTGTCTAAATCATGAAGGTAACAATTTATGATGGTGCATACAAAGATCTCATCAAATCATTAGGGGAGTTCATGAAACCTGAACAATAGTTTTGTAAAATAAGGAATTAGTTATCACTGCTGTACATTCAATATGGAGCTGGAAGAAACATTGTCTTATCGTCGTCCCCGAAGGTCGCCATCTACTGTCAAATGTCATACATGTATTTGGTGTAGGGTGGGTTGTCTGTAATTGGGTTTTTACAGTCGGGTATCAGTCAATGAGACAATTATTCTCATTTGGGGAACGACCTTCAAAGACAAAGTTGAGTTCAGAGGACTGTTTCATAAAACTGTTTTCCTATAACAAATTATAAAATTCTATGACAGGTTTAATCAGTCAATGAGATACAATTATTCTCATCTGGGGAACGACCTTCAAAGACAAAGTTGAGTTTAGGGGCCTGTTTTATAAAACTTTTTTTCTATAACAAATTATAAAATTGTATGACAAGTTTGCTCCCAGCCAATCAAATGCTACGATTTCAGTAGCTTATAACAGTTATTGTAACTTGTTACTGGTAAGACATTTGATGGAACAGGGCCCTGGACCCTGTTTCATAAAACTTGATATCAATAACAAGTTACAAGCTACTGTTATAAGCTACTGAAATCAAGGCATCTGATTGGCTGAGAGCAAATTTGTCATAGAAATTTAGCATTTGTCATAGATAAAAGGCTTTGTGAAACACCCCCCTGGTCATGCGATTTCATTATGCAAGAACTTATCAAGAAATGTTTGGAAAAGGTTGACCATGTAGCACATAACTATGAAATGGTGTATTCTATAAGTCATGGAATTTTCAAAATGAAAAGAAATGGGCACAGTCTTGCCGAAAGCAGCATGTACTGGGGGCATAAATAGGATTGAGTGACTACATATATATGTGGAATTGTTGTCCACAACACTTGAACTATTCCATGTCATATTTCGAACAGAAGATTATTTGAAGAGCCATCCTATTCTGAGGACCTTTTTTACCCCTACAAGATTCTTCAACAATAACATAAGAATGAGTAAAAGGTCTAAAGACAAAAACCCTCAAAAAGTTTTGCTCACCTTTTCCAGAACTCAACGTTCTCTTTAAAGCTTATCTGTACTAGTTTATAGGAGGGATTATACTACCCTGCAAGGTCAGTGGACAGGTGGTTATCTCATCAACTCAGCTCTCAACTAACATAAGAAAAAGAGGGTCATGTGGGACCAACAGGCACCGATTGGGGAAGTTTTCTATATAGAGGGAGCAAGTAGCTTCAAGTAGGACAGTGAGGCTATAAGCTATTCCATTTCATATTTCGAATAGGAGATTATTTAAAGAGCCATCCTATTCTGGGGACCTTTCTTTTTCCCCTACAAGATTCTTCAACAATAACATAATAAGAATGAGTAAAAAGTCTAAAGACAAAAACCTCCAAAATTATGGTTCACCTTTTCCAGAAAACGTTCTCTTTAATGTCACCATACAAAATGCAGTTTTGAACGGAGGTCTTTTTGAGTCTGAATCGGGCCTTAAATTTCAATGTTTTTAGGGCAAGGCCACTTTTTCTTTAGGGCACATTTCTATATTACAGCACAAATAGGAAGAATTGGAAAGGGTACAACAAATCTCCAAGGTCAATGAGAGGGGCATTGAGGCCAATCAAAAGGGCATCCACGACCATGGCCTTGGTGGCCTTGGATTAATTTAAGCTCTGGCTGAATGCTAGAACAACTTGCATCTCAAAAATTCTGTTACCTTCTCATATCTGATCGATGCTGAAAGATAAGCTTGAGTTGTGGTAATGATAGAAGATAAATTCTCACAGAATCCAACAAAACTTGCACTGAATGTACAAGATTACAAATAAATGACATGTGCCAAACGATTTTGGTAGAAAATTTAAAGGGGCTGAATAACGAGCATAGAAAGATAAGGAAATCAAGGTAAGTACATGTAGGCCTGCCATCATGTGCTTAACACAGGTCACTGTGTGCAAATGAGAGTTGAAGATGATCTCCAGCAACGTTTGGAGAGGTTATTCTTATTTTACTGCTTCAAACAATCAATCTACTGCAGGATAAACAATCCAGAATGAATTATAACCATGTTCTCTTGACATACGATGCCCATACCAGAGCTCAAGATAAGCTTGAAGAGAGAAAAAAGTTTTTAAACATCAAATAAGCCCTTTTAAGCTAAGGGGATCATTGTATTAACTCATGGACATATGTATAAACTGTACTAAGTATATGACTGTTTATTATAGTTTGATTGATATACTGTCGATATATTGTCTTGTTTTAGTTTCAATGTCTGTGCAAATCTCAAGTTTATATTGTTCTTTTGACTTTCATACAGTGAGTATACATATTTAGGAAAGCTAGGGGAAAGATCTCACTATGAACATGACGGACAAAGAAAGAGGACAAAAATACACAGTTCCTCATTCTACCCTCACAATTGCTGTGGTAGACCAAAGGAAAATACCTTCACTGCTTTTATGTAAAAATGTGTAGAACAGGAGTCACATGCATATTCACCTGTTCTACACATTTTTACATAATAGCAGTGAAGGGATGTTCCTTGTCTACCACATCAATTGTTGAGGGTACAATGAGGAACTGTGATATTTTGTCCGCTTTCTTTGTCCGTCATGTTCATAGTGTCTCTGTGTATTGCCAATATTCTGTACAAAACAACCGTGGAAAACATTCTTAACTTGTTATTTTTGTGTTTTTAGAAGCAAGCTATACTATTTGCAACTGTCTTTACTATATCATGATATACTGTAACATACTTATGGAAATTAGCACCGAATGTAAAGGGGTCATTTGTGGTGTATTACCGAGAAATAGTCATCTTGTTATGTCTCTTTTAACCAATATGGGAAGCCTTTTATCATTATGATGATAATTATGATTATTATGCAGCTCTTTTTCTCTAAATTGGCACCACTTTTATTGTTCTTTCATTGCAACATTTTTGTTTCTCTCTCTCTCAAATATCAATAATGAAACATTTTCTTTATGTTAAGGTTCACCATGACACAAACTGTCAAAAAGTAAGAAGGAAAATAAATGTAAATTTCTCTTTGCAAAGATCGATCTGGGGGGTGTTTCACAAAGCCTTTTTTCAATGACAAATGACAAAAATCAGCGACAAATCTGCTGATAACCAATAAAAAAAAAGGATTTCAGTAGCTTAAAACACAAATTGTCATTTTTCACTGATGACAAGATTTGTGAAACGCCCCCAGTTGTAACTTGGCAAGATGTTGCAAGTTTGAGAATTGTTTACACTTTATTCCCCCTTCTTAAGAGAGAAAAAAAATCATCATCTAACACAAAAAAAGATAAACCGTATGATCCGTACTGTACAGTGTTCGGTGTAATAATCTGTTTTAACTTCTTCATTTTGTGGCCAGAATTTAAGACTTCCTTTTTGAGTTGTTAATTTCCATGTTTTCTTGTCCATAAAAATGACAATTCTTTCAGGTAACAAGCATGAAACAGTAGACAAAATAAACAACATCCAAACGAAATTGCATACATGTACATCTACTTCTTTTGAAAGTGTATCAGTTTGATGTTTACATGTTTTGTAAATTTGTGTATTATGGTCTGTACTGCTTTTAATATTTCATAATTATTTTTTTCTTCAGCAGTATTGCCCTTATCAATTAAGAATCGTGAAGATGATCGTATATTGCGTGAGAGTTTGTATGCGTGGATTAGTTCTTGCAGATAAATTAATGCCAATTCATAAATAGATTTATGAGTTTAAACCAAGATTGTACACATAATGCGGTTTATCACCGGTAACCATGAATGAAACTTGCGAAGTACTGGAGTGATGTGTTCACAAATACGTGTGCGTGTTACAAGCCTGACAGAGTTTTGGATTCTCTGCGTGAGTCCTGAAGGTCATAAACAAGGCTGCTCAATAGATTGATTGATATTGTGATAAATGCGTGTATAAGCGTTTTGGTGGATTTCTAATACGACCTATCTTGTACAAGCATATGAAGCTGAGAGACAAATATTTGTTATATAATCATTGAACCAAGGTGCGTAAGGCCGACACCTACATGTGCTAGGTATTTAAGGTGTGTAATTTTTTAAGGTCATTTAGAAC
>JAVYIG010018470.1:0-19594 GCA_035222895.1 Strongylocentrotus droebachiensis | reverse complement strand
TGAAATTACGCTTGAGTAAATTTCTTGAAATTCTTGTCGCGGTCGGGTTTTCCTGCTTTTTATGAAATTGAATCGATTCGTGCAATTGATGTACGCAATCAATATTCCCAGTTGCTTCCAGGCAGTTTCTCTCACAAGGTAGTTCTATGACGAGACTAAACTTTATATGTAAGTTATACATATCTCTTTCTCTACAAGCCCATGTGATTTTTAACGTTAACGAACAATTAAGAAAAATTGTGAATCGATTTTTTTTATTTATATTTGGATGCTTCAAAATTCCTAAATTTCCCTTATGTTTTGTGTTCATTTCTCTTGTCTAGAGCAAAAACAGAATGTCCTTTTATAATATTCTGCTAGTTTTATTCTGAAATGTTTATCAGTATTGTTATCTATATTGCCTTACTGCAGAGAAGTAGGAATTCCCTGTTTATGAGTCACAATATGCATCGCTTCCATTGGAGTTTAATCCAATCCAAATTGTAGCGAAACACACTCCAAAGAAGTGGTTAAATAACTCTTTTGAGACTGGAGTCCACTCTTTTGAGCTTGAATTACCACTCCAGACGAAGTGATTCCTCACGTAACTCCATCCAACAGATTTCCACTCCTCTAAACCCCTCAAAAAAAAGTTTGGAAACTCAAGTTTAATTAGTATATCTCTCTTGTTATGACGTAATCGTCGCTATGTTTAGCATCATTAGGAAGTATGTTTATTCTTCTTTGAAATGATACCCAATTTGTTGGGATTCTTCAGTCATGGACTGTGCATTACATCAAAATAATGGGCAAGGTCAAAAGTGAAAAGTTGCAAAATGCACTTCTCATGTTCGGCTTTGCATTTTGCTGTGCAATGCATTGCATATCAACACCAGTGCTTACCAGTGCATTTTGCAACTTTTCACTTTTGACCCTGCCCCTTATTTTGATGTACTGCTCATTCCGTGGCTGCAAAATGATAACAAATATACTTTTTTTAAAGAGGAACAAACTAATTTTGTTCTAATGATATTAAACAAAGTAATAATTATCCCATGACAAGTGAGATAAAATCGAACAAACTTGAGTTTCCAAACTCCTTTAAGGGATTTAATTTAATTTTTATTTTTTTGTTTTGTGCAATCATGTACATGTAATAAGACATCTACTGTTTTTATTACTGTAAGATATGACTACTTGATAGAAGACAATAAAACATGAGCATACGATCGAGGTTATATGGTATTGGTAACAAGCTGGTTTCATTTGAAAGTCCAGTGAGGTTAATTAGTGTATGCTTTACGATATGTTTCATAATTATGTGAGATTAGGGAATTTTGATTTTTTTTCTTTCTTTTTCATTAAAATTTTCAGTTATTAAGAAATGTGATGGCATCCGTATATATCTCAAAATGTTTTAATTGTATAGCAAGCAGGCAAAACATATCAAAATTAAATTAAACAAAATAAACAAATATTAAAGGTGAAATATATATATATTTTGAAAATAACACTTTAATAACCTATTCGGCAAAAATGATGAGCCTCTATACTCTAGATTAATCTATTGTTACATTCATTCGTCTGCCCCATCCCCTCTGAAAAAAAGAAATGGTTACACTATAGTGCCCGGAGGGAGGGGGGGGGGGGTACTCAGATTTGGTTTTGGACGGGGGTGTGCCGCTCAAGCCTTGAAACTCCTACCGATTATTAGTGGTCATTTTGGATTATTTTTCTCGAAAAAGACCCATTTTTAATCGGGTGTTTTCGGGTGATTGCATGGCAACCATCAAAAAAAAATTGTTGAAAAAACGGACTAATTTGTAATGGCTATTAATGGTTAAAAGTGGGACCCATATTTAGGGATTTGTTGCGAAAAAGTGACCCATTAGAGCGGCAAACCCCCGTTTACCGTAATATGTGAGTACTAGTGCACTCGTTCTGAATTCGAGTTCGGGAATTGTATCTCCTCAATCTTGGTGGGTTATCATTTAACTTTATTAATTCATTTATCTATCTATCTATTTATTTATTCATTTATCCATTTACTTTCGTTTTTTTCAATTATTTATTTATTTATTTATTCTTATTTATTCATTTATTTATTTATTTATTTATTTATTATTTTTTTTTTTTTTGGGGGGGGGGAGGGGGGCTAAGGTAGTGAATAGGTTATTCGATGTACATTTACTCCATAGGGAATTATCAGCATTTAACAACGTTTCCACTTGGGGAGTCGTGCACTGACAAGGAATGCCAAAATGGGTTGTGACACCAAAAGGGTTAAACTCCTCTGCGCTAATGTGTTGCACCACTGACATGACCGAGGTGCACCTGTGATCCGACATTTTGCCCTGGGCTTTATCTCGTCAAAGGTATAGGTTTTAGGATTAGGGTTGCAATTGGCTTTTAACTTATGTTTAGGCTTAGGATGGGGGATGGGGGGGATATATCCCCCCCCCCCAAAAAAAAATATTTCAGGTGGGGGGGGGGGGGGGTGGCCTGTACAATCATCCCCCAATAATTCACCATCACAAAAAAAAAATGAAGAGAAAATGTAATGATGAGAGCCCGATGAGAGTAGTTAATGGTTATTACTCGCAAGATGACCATCCATAATTATACACATTTTGCTATCTCATTTTCATAATACATACATATATAAATAGAAAACTAGATTACTGTAATAGTTTATTGTATGGATTGCCAGATTCACAATTTCCAAGTTGCAGCGGGTCCAAAAATACATGTGCACGACTAATTTGCAGCCTCCCAAAATTCTCTCGAATAACCCCACTTCTAAAGGAATTACACTGGTTGCCAATTCGCCAGAGAATTACATTAAAAATATTAATGATAGTCTTCAAGCTCTAAATGGTCAAACTCCTAGTTACGTTACTAAATAATTGTTGCATATCAAATCTCAAACTCATGGTCGTAACTTTCGTAGTACACAAGACACATTTATGTTGCAAATACCCCCATATAAAACCAAAGTAACCCTCGGGGACGACGGTCATTTCTCTGTGCTGCCCCTAGATTATGGAATAAATTACCACTAGAAATAAGGAAAGCCCATCAATAGATAATTTTAAATAAAAACTGAAAACTCACTTGTTCATACCGTATAGTATGTATAGCACAGCATTTACGAGCTCTTGCAGCGCAGTAGAATATATCCACATAGTTATTGCGCTTTACAAATGAGTATTATTATTATTATTATTAAATGAGACAACCGCATATGAGACAAAAATAAAAAATTGAATTCTCGCTCATATGGCTCCATCAGGAATTGATGGATTTATTCGTACACGGGCGCGTAGCCGGGGGCGGGGCGGTCGGGGAACTGAATTCAGACAAGGATTAAGAGTCGAGAATGGTACAACGAATCGTCTTCTTTCTTTAATAATTGAATGAAACGTCAAAGCACCCCCTCCCTCCTAGGGAGCGCGCTTCGTGCGCTCTGTAAGTGATTCGCACGCTTCGTGTGCTCACTACCGCCCCCCCTAAAATGAAATCCTGGCTACGCGCTTGAGAGGATAATAACCCAGGTAGCAAGCCCATGTGGGACCCACATGGGTCCATATTCTCTGAAATGTTGTCTTTATTGAGGGTGACTTGAAAAGTTAATAAGTTGGAAGGGAGGGGTGCAACCTGCCACACGCTTCTACCTCTTAGTTGCTTTGATCATTGCCGAAAATATTGTGGCACCTATCATGCCCCCCCCCCCCCAACCACGGATACAAATCGACACCCCTGCTTGGCGGCCTATAATAATTATAGAAACCAAACTCTGACTCATTCCTATGAGTATTCATATACTTTTGGCCATGAAGTTAATCATTAAAATATTTGACAAGCTTTTGATTCTAATGCTCTTTTGCGATTACTGAATAAACTCATTTTTGTTATTACTTTGATAGCGGTTGTGTAGATACGGGGGCAAGGGACACGCTAAAAATGCAAGAAAGAAAGAAAGAAGGAAAACACAGGGAGGGGAGAGGGGGAGAGGAAGAGAGGGAGAGAGAGAGAGAGAGGGGGGGAGAGAGAGAGAGAGAGAGAGAGAGAGAGAGAGGGGGAGAGAGAGAGAATGAATAATTCGAAGTAAAAATCTTCATTTCGTTTACAAAAGACAAATAAATTATTCACAAAACAGTGAACAAAGAAGGATAACAATGGAATGAAATCACAAACGGTTGCTTATTATAATGATAATAATAATAATAATAATAACATACATATTAATACTTAGGGCTATACCCCTCCCCCCTCTCTCTCTCTCTCTCTCTCTCTCCCTCTCTCTCTCTCTCTCTCTCTCTCTCTCTCACCCCTCTTTACCTCCTCGTATGGCATCCGACTATACCTCTACACTGTAAAAAATAATTTGTTCATTGGTAATTTTTACGTATTTTTTCCATGTAGAATTTACTTGAAAACATTAGTTTTGCCACTTACGCACTAAATTTAAGTCTTGCTAACTCAAACTTTCAATTTAGTAGAACATACGTGGAATATTTTAGTAAAATCAAATACATAAGTACTTTAAGTAATTTCAGCTTGTATTAATTTAGTAATTTTAACTCAAAATCAGAAATTATACTTATTACTCAAACAATTTATGTTGATTATTCTTATCTTTTTGAAGTAAGGACCGATGCAGTGCGTAATATAAATATTTACATAATTCATGAATATTCATTAAGACCAAATTAAACTCTTTTTTAAATAAAACAATTCTTTTTTTGTGGTTGAATGGAAATTTAAGGACTTTAAAACATTTACTAATTCATTTAACATGGCTAAGCAAAGACAAGACAATTTTTGATTGTTACCCAGTTCAAAACAAATCAAAACTTGATATTTCAGGAAATTGTCAACCAATTTTCCTTTTAAGATGCTACGATCAAGTATATATAAAATTTGGAGCCTTTCAATATGTGTCGAATAGAAGCGTAAGTAATAGTTTGTGATGGTGGTATATATATATACGGTTAAATCTTAAATAGAAGTAGTGTTAGTGATTAGTTAGATTAGATTAGATGGGTACTAAATCGTGCAATATGTAATCCTATCATAGCTTTTTTTTAATTATCTAAAATGATTACAATACTTAAATTATTTACGTTAATGTAACTCGATTTAACTGAGTAAAAATGTATTCAGCAAAATAAGTAAATTCTACTTAAGATGCCGTAGGTAATATTTACTTAATAAAGGCAATTCTTTTCCTCAATTTTATTGAGTTATTTCGACTATTATTTTTTTACAGTGTACCTACACACCTTATCAACCTTCTTAGCGCTTAATACGATAAAAATTATGATCTGCGATTTGATTTCCTGATTTTACCTGAACGATGGAGGAAGAAAAAAAAAATCAATCCCAAACCCTATAACATTTCACAATACACGTTAATCAGCTGATTCGGGTCAAGTATTTGTATAATTTGGGAGGGTGACACCGGCATGTCTCATACCCCTGCCACACCAACGCGACCGACGCCGGGACGACAACACGCCGAACAAGAATTTGCACCAGCACGAATGGACAAGATCGGTCGGCGAAGAGTCGGTGTGACGGAGGTCTAATTCTTATCAACGGAGTGTGTAACTGTAAATGTATAATTAGGCTGGCTGAGATAATGATTGATCGGGTTGGACTTTATGATTCCAACTCTTTGCAATGTGAAGGCTCTTGAAGCCATATACCAGCGTTAATTATTACACCGGACCGCGAGTGATACAGCAGTGAATGTAGGCTAAATCCATCTTGAATGCAGACATAGCTAGGGAATTAAACTGTTATTGACTGGTACCATCCAATCATTAAATGCGTGCTTGACAGAAAGAAATGGTTATACAGACGATGTCCATGTCTGGTGTAAAATTTCCGATGGCGCCTCAATCGCTTGATATATTTTGATGATCGACTTCACGATTATCTGAAGACAATTTCGAAATGGCGTCTTACGAATGGACTATGAGTGACAGTTTGAAGAAAAAGGCCGAACTTGAACTTGGAGAGACGCCCAGCGTGAGGGAGAGTGCGCTGCAAAAGCTCAGGGAACGCATGGACGAGAAAAAGGGTATCGTTTTCAACACCGATTCGAGATTTTTGATCCGTTTTTTACGCGCCAGAAAGTTTGAGGTGGACCGCGCCTTCAAATCGATTGTGAAGTACTACGAGCTGCACGTGAAGCACCCGGACTTTTTTGAGAAGTACCATCCCACTGGTATCAAACATGTTTTGGACGATGGGTACCCGTATGTACTGGAGTCTACCGATAAAGAAGGAAGGCATATAGTAGCCATGAAGACAGGTAAGGCGAGGTACAAACAGATAACGTCATGACGTTATATAATGATATGTTTGCCTAAGACTGGGATAGGATTATAAAATGAACATCCATCCATTGTGATACATGTATCATGAACGAGAGGCTGTGACATAGCTATGCGGTAGGGAAGTGCCCTCGGTCTGACTGCAGAAAAAAAAGGGGGGGGGGGTGACAGGCAGTATATAATTATAGAGGCAAGAAAAGAAGATGATTATGACCCCCTGTACCCCACCCCTTATCATTGACCTTGATAAGTTTTATTTCCTTTATCGAGTAATCCCGATGCTCCCCTCGACAATTCAATTGCCTCTTAAAAATGGACACAATTCTGAAAAATATATAAAAATGCCTGGCAGTAATTTATTGATAAAATACGTGATGAATACATGTTTTATGCTTGTGACTTTAACAAGCAAAGTTAAAAAACGAAAATCGTCTTTAAAAAACATGGTGAACAAAACAAAAGACAACAATATTATTTTGTTATATCACACCATCTGGAATGAGGAAAAAAGAATAATCGTATTATCATTATACCATATTTAGCCATAACAATTAATATTCGTTAAATGATCATTAGGCCAAGTGAATTTACATTCGTGACAAAAACATTCCACTAGTTCCTCATCAATTGGGTTGAACCTTAAAAAGATCAGATATGATATTAAACAATATGATAAGCTTTTATTATCATCAATATTATTATTCTTATTATCATTACATCATCATTTTCCTCGACACCTCGTTTCGAGTAGTTAAGGGAGTACATACGATTAATACGATTGGTGTATTAATGTTGAACGATGTCCTTGTGTATGTACGTAAATTCCATTTCAGGAGTGATATCAAAATAGATATTGACTCATCCGATATGTATATGACTCGCAATTAATGTGTCTAGCTGCAAGACGGATGTTGTACTGTACACAGTGTAAAAAACAAATACAATCACACCCACAAAACAAACCCCGAACAAAGCAAAACAAGAAAGGAAGACGTTTTCATTTCAAAAAGAAAATATATATACTTTTTTTTTTTGGGGGGGGGGGAGGGTGCTGGATCTTATATTTATTTCCTACACGTGCCTCTTTCACATTCAAATTAAAGTGTGTAGTTCTTTTTTAGATGAAAATGTCTTTCTAAAAGGATGATGGGTTATGATAAGAGTTTCAAAAAAAGAATTAGTCAGTGTTGTGACCAAGATGATCACGAGCTGCATAGGTATACAACGCACCTGTAGCTGCATGGTATTTGATATGTCTCAGTTTCATTTCTAATATCTAACATATATTAAGGACAGAATGCACTTCTAATCTAAATTTAAACAGACGGGCGATGTTGTGACGTGATAACATTTCGGTTGGACTTTGATCGAGCAAACAACGCAAATGGAGTTTCATAGCAATCTATAAGAACATATTTAGATTGTGTTCACCGTCCAAGAATACATTTACCATTCACACCGGTGACGTATAAATTATAGTGAGATAAAGGGGGCCAAGGGGCATGTGACCCCAACCATAATTATTGTTTAAAGGGGAACAGAAGAAGAAGAATAAGGAGGAGGAAGGAAAGAAGAAGGAACAGAAGGAGAAGAAGAAGGATGAGGAGGAGAAAGAGAGAGAGAGAGGGGGTTGGGGGTGGGGTGAGAGGGGTAAGGGAACCAGCAAACAATACACTACAATCCCCTCCCACGCCCTTCCCCTAATCAATACCGTTGCCAATTCGCATACTAGTGAAGTAAGAACGTCACCCCCCCCCCCCATGATGGTGGTGCCCCTCAGCATTTCAACCCCTCTACGCCAGTGATCCATACCTCTATCCCATTCAATGAAGGAACACCGATGTTCAGATATTATAAATAACGTATATTATAAAGATGCAATTTGCATAACCATTTTAGATAGTGCCAGCTTTAAGGGGCACAACCGCTTATGGCCCTTCTTAAAACCCATGTGATAAACCTTGAATAGAGAAAAGAAAAAGAAAAAGAAAAGAAAAGAGAAGAAAAGAAAGAAAAAGATTGAGCGACTCCCCCTTGTTTTCAAATTTTCGAACTCAACGTCTAAAAAAATTCTTATTACTCTTTCTTCTTCAGAAATTTGCTGTCTGGTTGCGAAAGAAAATAATATCTTGATATCTAATGTATTGTGATCTTCCTTCATCAAAACCGTGTGCGAGTCCAATTACATCCGTTGCAGATGAAACAAAAATTAATCCATTTAATTTCTCATATGTCATTTTTGGAGGAAACACCTTTATTCGAAATCAATCAGAAGTGTAATTTTGAAAAAGAAGGCATATGCGTTTGACTTGTAATGAATGGGGCGCTTTGCACGGCCTCCCTGCATGTAAAGGTTCTTTTCAGACTGAATGTTTACATACTAATATTTGTCCTGTCAGTGTCACCAGAGTGACAGGTTTTTTTTCTCAAGGTTTTACCTAATAAAACCGACGAATCAAGAGGCAACGTGTTTTGCAACCATAGTCCTTACTCGTAACCCATTACATTTTGGTACAGAACTGCGCAATTGGGTATATTCCACCCTTGGGCTTTCAAATGGAGGGGGCGGTGGCGGATAGAGGGAAAAAATTCATCTTGCAACAGCATGCAGAGCTGTTCAGACCTAATATCACCCCCCCCCCCCCAATCAGAGAGGGGGATCCCCCCCCCCCCCCCGTTGAGTTATTAATTTGTGGATACGCCTCTGATGGGTGGACAAATATTTATTTGAGATAAATTATGTGCATACCAGTGCCACTGAAACTCAAAATGACAAGATAAAGACGTCGTTAAGCTACTGTAAAAGCCTTCCTTGGTCTCACCAACTCATTAATTTGAATTAATGATTCAATTTGAATTGATCAGCAAGTAATATCTCACATAACGCCCTTTCAGGTGAGTTGGAATCGTCAATGTAACTCGGTTATTGTGGCAAATAGGAAATATGAAATCATTCAAATAACTCAATACAGTATTTTGCATGTTTTTGTATACAGGTAAAGATAGAATGATGGATACCTTAATTATCATTAAATGACGACCATCAAGCATGATACATGTATCATTTACGAAAGGCAATTAAGATACCAATAATCAAGTATGAGCTGTTTAAATTTTACATTAATGACTTTATTCAATGGGTATCCCCCTGGAAGTCCATGATGGCGCTGAAATCTGACTATCCAAACTCAAATTTTAAATTTTAGAATACGTTTGATTGTGGGGCTCTATAGCCATCACCAGGCAATAGTTTATTCATAGAAATAGCCCTCTTTCCTAGCATCCTTATAGCATGATACAAGATAAAGAAAACTGTCTTTATGTTCTTTCATTACATTCGAGTATATAGGTAGGATGAAAATTGTTGTCTTAATATATATTAAAGTTGTCGTTCTCTGCTATCAGGTCAATGGGATCCGAGGTTGTACCCCATCACTGACATCGCCCTTGCCCTCTTCATGGTCATCGACCAGCTCGTAGAAGACGAAGCTGCTCAAATCAACGGCGTCATCCTCCTCTTCGATCTCGAAGGGGTCAACTTATCTCAGGTCACGTGTTTAACCCCGTCCGTTGCCAGGAAACTCACTTCCATTTTTCAGGTTAGATGAAATGGTGGTGATGATGGTGATGATGGTGATGATGGTGATGATGGTGATGATGGTGATGATGATGCTGATGATGACGATTATGATGATGACGATGATGATGCTTGTGATGATGATGATGATGATGGCAGGGATGATGATGATTATGATAATGATTAAGATGATGTTGTTGTAAATGCTGCTGCTGCTGATGATGATGATGATGGTGATGATGATGATGGTGATGATGATGGTGGTGAGAATGACGATGATGATAGTGATGATAATGATGACGATGATTGTGATGATTATAATAATGTTGATAATGATGATGACAATTTTGTTAAATCAACATTATTATTATTATCACTATATCCTTATCATTATTATAATAATAATTATTGTTTTAATGATAATGATAAAAAATAGATGGGGAGGTACAGAAGTAGCATTTAGATAAAATAAAGATAAAATTAGCGGAGATGAAAGAAAGAGAGTGAAAGTGAAAATATGGACAAGAGAGCGAGAGAAAGAGAGAGAGAAAGAGAGAGAAAGAGAGAGAGAGAGAGCGAGAGAGGAGAGAGAGAGAGAACGAGAGGGGAGAGAGAGAAGAGACAGAGAGAGGGGTGGAGGAGAGAGGAGAGAGAGAAAAAAGGGGAAAAGGTAGAATGAATAGGATGGGAAGAATGATGAAAGCAACAGACAACAAATACAAAAGAAGAAGAAACGAAGGAAAAGGAGGAGAAACAAAAGAAAAGAAAGAAAAAGAAAAAGAAAACGAAAACTAAAACGAATAAGAATAAGAAGAATAATGTAAAAATCAAATATCATGAAATGACTATCAATGCATGAATGAAATTCACAGCGACATAATATATGCTTTATTTCCATGAGTTATAATCGATATTATCTCTTGTTGTTTATTCCATGAACCCTGATCAGAACTGTATACCAGTCAGAGTGCAAGGCATCCACTTCATCAATGAGAGTCTACTCTTTGATGGAGCATTCACTATCATCAAACCTTTCATGCAAGAAAAGATCAGAAAACGGGTAAGATTTTATTGACTGCACCCACTAAAATCAGTATATCTGTGAAAGTGTTTTTGGTCTTGTGGATAATTCGTCAGACTTTGAACCTAAGGGTACGGGGTTCGAATCCCTGTAACAGCACCAACTTCCTATGGATAGACATCTACATTTGCCACGCTTGATCCAGGTGTAGTAATTTGGTACCTGTATAGGAATGTACTGGCGCTACGACTGCTGGAGTTAAAGCTGGGGTATTGATATCCATAGTCATTTGGAATATATGTATGTATTGGGGGCCCATTAATCAAGCCTTGGCTTTAATGGGGCACTCTGACCATTTACACTGTATCAATAATGTTCACACACGCATGATTTGTATACTGTTTTTTCATTTTAAATGGTTTAATAAAACGAATTGAATTGAATTGAATTGAAGCGCATGATTATGAAATTCGCTAAACAAAAACGGTATGTTATTATTATCTGGCTTGTAAACCCCTCCTCCTCCCCCTCCCTGTATAAACCTAAGTTTTGTTTTTTCTTTTGTCAAGTAAATGGCAGGTGCTTCTTCTTGTTTTCCCTTTTCTTCTTCTTCTATTTCTCCTCCTCTTCCCTATTCATTCTTATTGCTATCTTATCACCATCATTATCTTTATCATCATCATCATTACTATCATCTTTATTTTTCGTTCTCTCTTTCTTTGTCTGTAATGGAAACCTAGGTCCGGCTACACGGTCAGAACATGGAAACCCTTCATGAATACCTCTCACCCTCCATCCTCCCGGACACGTTCGGAGGAGACATTACCAACTATGACTCGTTACCATGGCGACAAGCATTCCTCGAAAGAGATCTACGATGGCAACCATCGCACGAAGAGGGCGTCTTGAAAAAGAAGAATAAAGGAAAGAAATGAAAGACGATAAATAGCATAGTTATGTAGGCTCAGTCTTATTATGTGTATACCTATTGACTGTTTTTTCAGAATGATATGAAGTATATTTTAAAACATTGTATGGATTCTATATGTCTGTCTGTCTCTATCCTTCTCTATCTATCCCCCCCCCTCTCTCTCTCTCTCTCTCTCTCTCTCTCCCTCCCTCCCTCCCTCTCTCTCCATCCCAAATTGTCTCTGTCTTCTTCCATCTCTGTCAACCTTAACAATCGAATGATATATATATATATATATGCAAAGGTATTATATAGTTTAAAAAAGTACATGAATATGGACAATCGGCGCCCAGCTACAAACCAGTACTTGTATACAGTCATGTACCCCCCCCCCCCCCTCGCAGGATAATTATCGTTTTGTTTGTTCTGCTTATCAGAAATGTTTACACTATAATAAATCTGATAACCCCCATATTTTTAGTAGTCAGTTTTTTTGTTTTAATTGGCTTACAAGCTTTTTATAGACACACTGTGTCCCTTATGATCCTTTTTTCTCTCTCTCTTTGAATTTTGTTCAAACCTTGATGCTCTATAATTATTGTTCATTAACCAGTGTAAGAGTGTATGTCAGGTCTCACTTTATGATAATAGTCAGCTCAGTTAATATATTTATCTTGAAGATTGAGGTAGAGGTGTTGTGGATAAGTCACCCGACTACAGGTCACAATGTGCGGGGTTCAAATCCCAGCCCGACACTAACGTCCTTTGGCAAGATGTTAATCTAAATTTGCCACTCTCCACACAGGTGTTGAATAGGTACCCGGTGTGGGATATGAAAGTTAATGTAGTTTGTTCAACATTGTGAGCGTCTGTAAAATGACGCCTAGCTGGCTGGAATGCTCACCAGGGAGTGGAGAATGTGCATGCATTATGTGCGAGCATGCCTGAATCCGATGAGCGGGGTAATAATGTATTTGTAAAGTGCTTAGAGACATCGTTGCGCTTTATAAAAGCGGATATTTTTTTAATGTATTTTTAAAAATTGAAATGAATCGTTTCATCATGGTAGCACGAATAAACAATAATTAATGTATTTTTTTGAATGTATTAGTGTTGAAATCACAATGTACAGTGCACATTCTAAATATGCTTTAATTTGTCGTAGTTTAGCTAATATACTTCACCAGACTATGATTACAATGGTTTTCGGTACGAGTCCCATATACATTTGCCACTCTCCACTCAGGTGTAGTAAATGGGTACCTGGTAGGAATGGAATGTTTCAGCAACTTAGGGCAGCTGGGCTAAAGCCATGGCAATATTTGGTACTATGTAAACGCCTTGATCTGAGCATCCCCTTGGATGAATATGTGCGCAATATAAAATTAATATTATAGTTAGCATTATCATTATCACATTAATCACTTCGACGTCATTCCAAATGTATATCAATGATATCAAAGAAGTGTTGTGTTATAGCTTTTGAACATGAATGCTTAGTTATGATATGTGCAATTTTCCTTTCAAAATTGAAACTGGCGATATACAATAAAACCATATTCATCGTGTTATGCTGGTGTGATGAATCAGCTCGTCGTTATTGTTTGTTCTGTTTTTTAAATAAATAATCATTATTCAAGTACCAATATTTGTTTACATTATAAAAAAAAATCTAAAAAATCTAAACTAAACTAAAATGTAGATATACTCTACCATTATCTTAACACAATGTTGTATCTTAACCTTTCTAAAGATATCATTTAGTAACGCCCAAATTAGTCCAAAGTTTACACGGAGGCAAAACAAATAGAACGATAAAATAAATATGAGGTGAAATATCTAATTTCTCCAAAAGGTTAAAAGTGCGAATTTTACCGTGTTTCAGAGACGTTTTAGACCACGAGTTTGGTGCTTTGTGACTAAATTAGCATTATTTTATACGCCACAAGCATATTACAGTAAAAAGAAAGTGGGTATTATGTACAGACATTTGATGTTTATCATATTGGTACAATTATTCGAAAACGATTTATATTACAGAGTTTAAAGTGCAGTAATAATGTTGAATAAACCCGACATGGATTTGAAATATTTGCTTTCTCCAAAAGGTGAACTACTTTATATGCCAAAAGTAGAATATGCTTCAAGCCTAATGGCGTCGTGTTCCAAGAACGTTTTATGCCGTGCAATACTTGTTGTGTTTTTTAACTATACAGGGGAGTGTTTCACAAAGATTCTAAGTCTAAGTTGGACTTTAATATTGCGGAGAGCCATTTTTTGTAGCCTTCTAATGAAATATATTCAAAAACGAAAATTCAAGTATTTTAGACTTTTCATAAATTCCACATCAAGAACATGAAATCTCCCATGATAATAGAAAATATGAATGATTTGAATCGACATTTTATGCCTTTTAAAATAACTTTTACAAAATATTTTCATAGATGCTAACGGCTTTCCGTAATTGTTAAGTCCAACTTAGAGTTAAGTTCGACTTAGGATCTTTGTGAAACACCCCCCCCCCCCCCAGTATTGATATACCACTATAAACATTCCAATGAACAGAAAAGGGCATTTTGTACAAAAGAGATTTGAGTGACGGTGGCGTTGGTATATTGGACCGCGAATTAAACTTTAAACAGTTAAAATGCGGTCGAGGTGTAATACTTTTGAATTAAAGTAACATGGACTTGTTTTCAAAACATGATTTCCGAACCTTTTCAAGATTGCTTAGAGATATCATGTTATGATTACATAATGTGTCATTGACGCGCTCGTACATTTCAATAGGTGACGCATCACAATGATTTAAATTACAAAGGATTGAATTTTTGCATTTTTTTTTGCGGTCAAGTTTCAATATCATATATGCACCTATATGGTTACTAGTGGATATCGACCGATCTAACATATAACATGCATGGAAACAACGAATATATGCAGCCTGCATTCTGGCATTTGAAATACATATACTATAACAGACAATTAAATTCATCCGTCACTATAGGGGCTTAGTTAAAGTATATACATGTATAAGTTTGACAATATTTGTTTACTGGGCGTACTTTGCTTATTGAATGAATGATTGGTTGTATGGTACATGTTTATATTATATTTTTGATTATGGAATATACAGATTTTAACGTGATAAATTCATTCCTGTTTCTTATTTCTTTGTGTGGAGATAACTTTGAAAGTCATTATCGGGCGATTTCGTGCAATGTGTCTCGTATATGACCCAAAAGATAAATAATAAATTAAAAAAAAAAAAAAAAAAAATATATATTTTTCTCGATTTCAATTTCTTTTTCAATTTGTTTATCATCCGACATATAAAAAACCCCATATAACAGTCATATAAAAATGAATTGGCAAAGTATTAAAAGAAATGATACCTTAAGCGTGTAAATGTAACAGAAGGCACATGAACATATCATATGAATTATTAATACATTAAACAAATAGGTGAATGAATAAATAATTAAATAAAAAGTTGAACAAAGGAAAATCTTTTATTAATTTAATTTATTCCAAAATTGAATATCTTGTTTTAATAATGGCCATCTATTATGAGGCTTCTTCATATCACTGACATTAATGGTCACACCACGAGATTTGTAATTTTTGATAGGGATCAAAGTCTTGTGTCGAACGAGAAACATTTGACGGAATCGCCCATCAGCATATGCTTTGAGATAATATGTGGAGATGCTTTAAAGCCCATCTGCACTAGTTTGGCCAGGGGGAATTAGACCTCCCTGTAATGTCACTGGCAGGTGGTTATCTCATAAAATCAGCTCTCAAATAACATAAGTAAAAGGGGATCATGGGGGACCAACAGTCACCGATTAGGCATTGTTTGCTTTATAGAGGGCGCAAGTAGCTATAAGTAGTGCAGTGGGGCTTTAATAGTCGGATGCATTGCAGCACTGTTCCTCGGTCTGTGCGTTCGTGTCATGGCATCGCACAGACATATAATAGTGAGAGGGTCGTTGAAAGTCCAAAGGATAAATCAGTGGCTTAGCTAAGGGGGCGAGTACCCCCCCCCCCCCCTAACAACAAAAAATGAGAGAAGAGAGAGGGAAAGCCTGGGAAAGGAGTGCTAGAATAAGGACTCCTCTCGCCAACCCACTCCAGTTTGGTTATCCTTGTTAGTTGTTATGGCAGTGATCTATCAAGATCGGTGCCCCCTTCTTCCCAGTGATATCCATTTTTAATTGAAGGGGGTGAAGAACATGTATCATCTGACCATTTTCAAACAAGAAAATAAAAAAAAACAGTCACAAGATTTCCGGAAAATTGTTGACAGGTGTTCAGAAATATTCTTGATAAAATTTAAAAGAAAACAAAAAACTAAAACAATTTTCGTGCTGTAAGACAACCTAAGCAGTTCCCAAATTTTACAAAAGAATATTTATAGTGGGTTTTTCATCCCCGCTTTTGTAACGCCTACGTAACCGCCCCCTCAACTGATGCCTCGCCCCTTCTTCTTCTCTTTCCAAAAACACATGTACCCTATTTCTTAAAGGTATAGACCAGTTTTGGAAACGCCCCCCTCTCAACAAATGAAATGGAAGCTCTTATTACCAATCATGTGAAAGAATATTTTTTGACTATTACGTGATGATACAAATTTTGCCGGGAAACCGCCTCTACTAATTGATATATTTGGTAAATTATTATATCTATCCGGACCGGATAGATATCGCGCACGTGTCGCGTAGTCCCATATACATCTTTAGGTGTACAGTGCCTGTAACTTTTCCAAAGAATGGGCCAAATTTCTGATCATTTTGATGATTCCAGAACCTTGCAGTACACACCAATACTTATATGCTAGATGATCAACCTTTTCTGATCGATTACAAAAGGTTTCTTTCACAATGCAATCGCATGACCAGAACTGGCCTTTATCTTTAACACTTCTCACCCCCCCCCCCCCTTTCCATCGCTATTCCACGACCCTCTTCCTTTTGAAAAATGGCAACCACTTTGTTAGTCACATCAGTATCCCTCTTCCTCTATATATCTACACTTCTTTCAATGCTGCTAGTATCCCTCCTCCCTCTCTCTCTCTCTCTGTATCTCTCACATACCACCACAAACGCAAATAAACTATGCAGTATCAGTCAACTTCATATCTCTTGGACTTTAGCACTCTACTAAGATAACTCACATCACAAAACAATTCCAAAATCATCTTCAGATTCAAAGAACAAAGTCCATTTACAAAAGGAACAAGAACAGCAAATTTTCTTTGCTTAAAAATCTGTAATAATCAACTGCAATTGAATCACATACATAATACGGTTCTTTAGAACGATATACAATTTCATCATCATCGTTTGCTTTTACAAAAATATATCTCATATCTCAATTTTGATAATCACAAACATTTGGCAGAGGCAACATGGAGAATGTAAGGTCCATTTGAGTAATATATAGCACACGTAAAGGACATGTAATACAATTTCACATCAACCTGGCAGAGAAAAAGAGGTTCATTTGATGAAGAAGGCTTAGTCATGAAAATATGTATAAAAATAAACTTTAAATGGCTTGGCAATGCATGTATTCATACTGCATTTAGTTTGAGCATATGCTGTCAGACAATTCCTCTAGTTCTTCAATCATTGTAACAAGTGACTTTGAATAATAACCATTATTGCCATGATTATTTGTACTATCAACATTACCATTAAAATGACTCTCATGGTTAACAATATTGTCACTATTATCACTATATGAATCGTCATTAATATCGTTACCGTCATTGTTGTCATCACCACTGTCACCATCATCATATTCATCACCATTATCATGTTCTCATCATCATCATCATCATCATCATCATCATCATCATCATCATCATCATCATCATCATCACCACGATCACGAAGATGTTATTCAATTTAAAAAAAATTATATATCATAAAAATTATATCTATATCACAATGAATTTGGGAATATACATGTAGCTGATTAATTAGTTACATAATCAAATACAAATCTTGTCTTGAGTATAAAACATGTCTTATTACCATGATTTTAGATGCTGAGCATTAAATTAATCTTGAAATTCTAATGAAAATATAAAGAATAATGGCTACATTATGAAAATTACTGATCAATGCAAAAGTACCTGCAATTTTAGGATCAAACTGTCAAAAGTAGTTTCAATTTCATTATATCTTCATTCCTTGAGTAGTTCTGTAAACAATTATTCTAATTTTCAATTGTCATCTGCTCAGAAGCAAACAATAATAAAAGGTAATGGATATTAAACCATTTTTGTGCTAATGAAGGGAATGGATTTACATAATCAGTTGCCAAAATCTTTAAAAATTAAGCTTACTTTCCTGCAATATTTTCTCCTCTGAAGTATTGATACCAGGCACACAAATACATGTACGAAATGTACTAAGTTATCACTTTCATAATCATACATATTGGATAATACTGGCAGTGTGATCAATATAAAAATCTGATTGAACTATGATTTAGACAGATGAAATGAAAGATTGATTTTCTTTTTGAATACCTCAAGATAAATTCCAACAGAATGAATGGATATATTTAGAGGAAACAAATCACCTACTGTTGGACTGGAGTAATGTGTGTGTATACATCTGCAACGCATGCGTAACATAGTCTAACCACAAGTAATTTTTATTTTCATTTCAAGAGAATTCAAAATTGTCATTTGTCTTAGCAGAAGAAATAATTAACCCTAATACTTTGTATGCATACAGCAGCTTGAAACCCCCAAGTATTTGGTACAAACATCTTTGGTGACTTGTTCCCTTTAAATATAAAGAAGAAATTTATCCAATACCCTGGATCTTGAGTTGTAGCAAACAAGGACGACGAGGGCGACGTACCATTAATAAACTTTCATGGAACTCTCAAACATGGCTGCAAGGTCTTCCTCGCTCTGAGGGCGGGGCGCAAGTTTGGTCACACGGTGCTGTATACATGAACAGTGAAGGAAGGGAGAGAGTGGTAGGGAGAGAGTGGTAGGGAGAGAGTGGTAGGGAAAGGAAAGGGAGAGAAAGAGAGAGAAAGAGGAAGAGGGACAGAGGTAGAATGAAAAAGGAGAGGCAGACATGGAGTAAGAGAGAGAGAGGAGAGAGGGCATGGGAGAGAGAGAGAGAAAGAGAGAGAGCGTGAGAGAAGAAGAGAGATAAAGAGAGAGGGAGAAGGAAGAGGGTGGCAGCGTGAAAAGACAGGAAGTGAGATATAAGAAGTCAAAAGAGAGGAAGAGACAAAGTGAGAGGGGGGAGGAGGAAGATAGAAAGAGAGAGGGAGAGAAGGAGAAAGAGAGAGGGGAGAGGGGGAGAGAGAGAGAGAAAACAGAAAGTGATAAGGAAAAAAAAGGGATGGAAAAGAGAGAATAGGAAATGAGTCAGAGAGGGAGAGGTGGGACAGATAGAGAGTACACCGAGAAGAGAGAGAGAGGAGAAAGAGGGAAAATGGGATTTGAATGTAGGTGACAGAGACAGAGGGTATTGGATGGAGCGGGCAGATGGGGGAGAGAAATAGACAGTGATGAAAATTAAAATTGAAATGAAAACTGCACCCTTAAAACTAAACAAAACTAAACAAACTGCATCACAATATACAGTACAGGCAATATTTATGAAATTCTGCTTCACTGCATATACAGTGGTTGATCTTATTAATGACTAGATACTATGTTACGATTAAATAATGAAGGGCATTGTCAACCAGTAAAGAGATTATAATATTACAACGTAAAGATA
>JAVYIG010018469.1:0-19607 GCA_035222895.1 Strongylocentrotus droebachiensis | reverse complement strand
AAATTAAAACCCTAAACGTTTGTGTGACCTTTTCCACAATTCAAAAGATTAATTTAAAGCAAACTCAACAAAAATGCATGGGTGTAAAAGTGATAAAAATCTTAAGTGGGTGAGAGTGTGAAATACTCAAAAAGGCTATCCTTCCTTAAAAGTTATGATTAAGTTTTTAGGAGATCAGAATTTCCGAGCTGGCTCCATAACATGTACAGTGCATGCTGTAATCCTTTACCATCATATATGACATTTAAATAGAATATAAAAAACCTCACATGGAGAGCTTGGTAGCATACTGTACATGTGCTATTCTTACCTGCAGCATCTATGAGTTGTAAAAGCCAGCTTCTGGTGCATCCACTACCATATAATTTCATTAGACTCATTCCTGGAACTAGTACACTATTATGAGTTAGATATTTAGCATCCTGCCAATGTTGGAGACATCAACTGGCAAAATACCAAAGTTGATAATACCAGGGGTCTGGCTTGAAGACTAATTACATTAACAACAATTACATAAAACAACAACAAAAGTACAAACAAGTACATTCCTAGAAGGGACCCAGTTGGAATGTTCATATATCCCTGTATACAACAAGTTTCCTAACACAGTATATATTCTCCTTTTGGTCATTTCCTTTTTCACATCTCGCATTGGTTTTATATGGGGTTGTCCCGTACGTCACACACTTGTCCCGTACGTCACATTTCTTAATTTGATTATGTAATCAACACAGAATTTTCGAAATTTTTGTTAAACCTAATTTTTGTTAGGTATTCATCTAAATTAGAACTTCCTAGAATATCTTTAAAAAAAAAAATTATTTTCATAATTAAAATTAAACAAATTATGATCAAATTGTGACGTACGGGACATCACACTTTGGAACCTACCTCATTTGCATAATTAATTAATTTTGAAAGTTTTTATATTTTTTTTCCTATTTTCTAGCATGATGGTCATCATGTCCTGAGATATTTAATTTTAAACAAATAATTCAAATGAGATACAAAAATAAAAATGTAATGTCCCGTACGTCACGCTAATTAATACAAATCGAAGTTCGTGACCTTGGCACTCTTCGTATTTTGATAATTTTTTATTTTTGTTATCAGATTCATAAAATTCATAGTTTCAGCTTTAAAATGAGGTATAGTTTGTTAAATATATATAAAGATGAAATTTGACACCCAGAGGGGACAATAGCTTGGACCTGCCCTCAATCACTGAGTCATTTTTTGCTCAGTCTCAATGTATTAAAGGGGTTTCTTTTTTCTATACTCGAGTCAAACTATGAGCTTCAAATATTCCTTCTTCAAAAAATATATATTAGAGTATCAATACATTTCTAGTGAACAGTACAATGCCTTGTTCAGTAGACTACTTAATGCACATATACATGCCCATACAAAATAAGGCAGGGGCATCATATGTCGAGAGAACATGGCTATAATTCATTCTGGATTGTTTATCCTGCAGTAGATTGAACCATTAACTCATAGCCTGCCATGAGGCTGCGTGCACGCTATTGTTACGCTGCTTCTTGCATGCTAGCAAACATTCGTAATAGCAGTTATTGTTCATGCCTATTGGACTGTGCCTAGTGTTAATCCGATTATCTCGTTAGAAATCTGGCAATGGGGGGATTAGCCCTGTGGCAGGATAAGAGTTAAGATGAAAAAAAAAACTCACAAAACTTGCTGGAAATCATCTTCGATAAAAACCACACCTCTCATTTGCATATACATTGTATGTAGAGAGCTGCGTTAAGCAAATGGTGTTGGGCCTACTTACCTTGATTACCTCAATTATTTGTAATCTTCAACATTCAGTGTAAGTTTTGTTAGATTCTGTCAGAATTTATTTTCTATCATTACCAGACCTCAAGCTAGTCTTTAACTGGTGATATACATGTATGTAACAGATTCAATGTAATCCCACCCTAATCTGTTGTAAGCCTTGACTAGTATGTTTACAGCATCGGTTCTTGAGAGTGCACACTATAACCAGAGCAGTGGAGAACTCTACTTTGATCAGTGTTTCAGGGTGGACAGGAGACTAGGAGCCGGATCATTTGGTGAAGTATGCATCTATATGTGATTAATCATGCTATGCTAATATACTCCTGCATTAATAATGGTGAACATTTTTGGTAAGTCACCATGTCTGTCAAAATTTGACAATCCTGGTACAGTTGTGAGAAAATTGTATAATTGTTGGTAAGTAATTCAAGAAAGAGAGTATATACACATCACCTTACGTATACTTAGGACATAATTTTGCAATAGTATTGATTACAACATAATTTTGAAAATTAAAGCGAGGTTACATACTCCTAATATAGAGATATGAATTGAAACATATAGGAGATACCATTGTTATTATCAAATACAAAGTATATTACAGTAAGTTCAGAGTAAGACATAATTAAACATTCAGGGGCATTGCTATAGAACAGTTTCTCCTATGTTTTCTGACAGACCCCCCCCCCCCCCCACTCCCTGGAAAAAAAGGTCCTTAGATAATTTGATAATCAAAATTAAGCAATTTAGAATGTTCCCAAAGTATCAGTCAGCTACCAACAAATTAATACACAGTTGTTGAATGGATACACTGTATAATATACTATATTATAGTGTTTGATATTGTGTTCATACCAGTTCTATATAGGCTCATCTTTGATTGTTATGTTCACTCCAATTTATTTAATCCATTAGCCTGTACTGCAGTTTGGCCAGCTATTTAAGTATAAACTTTTAAAAGTTGTTATTGTCTTTATATACCATGTACATTCAAGGTGTCCTTTTACCAGATTTTCACAATTTATTTAATTTTATTAACACCCCAAAAATATTGTATCATCCTCTTTAATGTGTGTTTACACAAGACATGTAATGCCTCATTCTTTACTGTGTTCACATCAGGTCTTTCAGGTGCGGAGTAAGGAGGATGGCCAGCTTTATGCAGTCAAGAGATCCAGAGATAGATTCAAAGGAGAGTCGGATAAGTGAGTCTTGAAGTTTACCCGAGGTATATCCTTGGCAAGTTAATAAAGTTCTTTCTAAAATCAAATGCTCGACGGGGAATGGCCCAGATAATATTTCAGCACGGCTAATCCGTCTTTTTTCTGTTGAACTCTCGGGACCTTTAACCCATATAATTAATGCTTCTTTTAGTCAAGGAAAAGTTCCGGCCTCATGGAAATGTGCTATTGTAGTACCGATCCCAAAGGTGAATCCTGCACGTATTGACAAACTCAGACCTATATCATTAACAGATCACTTTGCTAAAGTCATTGAAGGTTTCATCGCAAAGTGGATGTATCAGGACATTGCCCAACATATTGACCCCTATCAGTTTGGAAACCAGAAATGTTTATCGACCTCACACTGTTTGATTAATATTCTTCATTATGTTTTTTAAAATGCTGAGGTACCAAAAACGTCATCGACGATACTTCTCACAGATTTTCAAAAAGCGTTTGATAGAATAGATCATACAGTTGCCATCAAAAAGTTAATAGAAATTGGTGTACGACCAGCGGTAGTTTACTGGATATCTGATTTTCTTTCTGAACGTAAACAAAGAGTTCGCTACCACAGCGATCTCTCAGAATGGTGTCAAATAAATGCAGGTGTGCCCCAGGGTACGAAACTTGGGCCCCTAATTTTTCTTGTGATGATAAATGATTTCAAATCTTTTGAAAGCATACATATGTTTAAATATGTCGATGATCTAACCCTAGTTGAGTGTCGTAAAACAAACCAAATTTCAAACATGCAAGAAGATGTAGAATGTTTATCTTTGTGGGCCGATACTAATAAAATGCAATTGAATCCTGCGAAGTGTATCAAAATGGACATTTGCTTTTCAAGAGTACCAGTCAATCAGTCTTCCATCATTCTCGAAAATTGTGTTCTTTCAACTGTTTCACAGGTGAAATTACTTGGTGTCACGATACAAAACGATTTAAAGTGGGAAGCCCATGTCAGAGATATTGAAAAAAGAGCGAATGCGAAACTATATATGCTCCGTTCTTTAGGGAAGTTCGGTCTTTCACATGAAGATCTGATTACTATTTTTATTGGCTATATTCGCCCAATCCTTGAATATGCTACTCAAGTTTGGAGCGGAGGCCTCACTAGTGCACAAAAACAACGCATAGAAAGACTACAAAAACGTGCATTGAGAATTATCTTTAGAAAGGATTACCATAGTTACGCAAACGCTCTTATTAAATCGAAATTACAAACATTGGAAAGTCGTCAAAATGACTTATGTGTTACCTTCTTTAAAAAAACTCTATCATGCACAGACCAGTTCAAACAATTTATACCCCAAAGAGCACACAATAGAACTTTGCGAAGAACTAACAAGATCCCTGTACCCAGGTGCAAAACAAAACGTATGCAGAATAGCCCAATCCCAGATTTGATCCGTTTGTATAACAAAAGTTTTTTATGATTGTATTTAATATACTTTGAAACAAATTGAATTGTCAAATTGCAATTTCATATTCCTTTGTATATAATTAATTACCAAGTTTGTCAATGTATTTTTTATGACATGAATAATGCGATGCATATCTATATTTATATTTCAATATATCTAATGTTCACCTAATAATATTCATATTTGTCTTGCAATGTATCTTTGTATTTTATCAGCATGTACATAATTGTTTTCCCTCTCTGTCCATCTGTCCCCTTTCTCCCCCTCTCTCCCTCTATCTCTCTCTCTCCCTTTATCTCTCTTTCTTTCTCTCTCTCCTGCTTTCCTATCTCTCTTTCTTTTTTAACTCAAATTTTTAAATTGAAATATTGTATAAGATTAATGGTATATAGTATATACACGCTCTTCATAATTATGTAGATTGTAGTGTGACATCTTGAAATGTATACTTGCTTTTTCCAGCAATTTACTAATGTGCAATTCAGTTACTCTTTACTGTGATATTTCTTGAAATGTATAATTGTCTTCACCATCAATGTTTTATTCATGCACAATTCAGTTACTTGTAACTGCGATACATGGAAATGAATCAATAAATACCATTTATCTATCTATCTATCTATCTATCTATCTATTGTCATTGAAGAATTTTACTTTAATACTTTCAGAGCTGAAGAAAGCTAGGAAATTACGAATTTTTCATTCCGGTGCGTGTCACCCACCGTGAAAGGAATGTATTTTATTTATTTTTTAATTCTTGAATGTACATTGTAAGTTGTACTTGTTACATTGTTCAAGAAAAAAGTGTATGTTGAACAATAAGGAAATTTATAAATATATTTAGTCATTACTTTCAACTAAAGTCAATGTTATTGTAATATGTTTGAATTGGCAGGAGGAGAAAGATGGAAGAAGTGAAGAAACATGAGAGTCTGTCTAAACATCCAAACTGTGTAGAGTTCTACAAGGCATGGGCTGAAAGAGGCCATCTTTATATACAGACTGAGCTCTGTCAAATGAGGTAAGGATAGAGGAATGGAGGGGGAGGGGGAGGGGAGGGGGGGGGGCGGGGGAGGTCATCTCTATATACAAACTGAGCTCTGTCAAATGAGGTAAGGATAGAGGATTGGAGGGGAGGGGAGTGGGGGGGGGGGGGGGGTCATCTCTATATACAAACTGAGCTCTGTCAAATGAGGTAAGGATAGAGGAATGGAGGGGAAGGGGAGGGGGAGGGGAGGGGGGGGGAGGAGGTCATCTCTATATACAAACTGAGCTCTGTCAAATGAGGTAAGGATAGAGGAATGGAGGGGGAGGGGAGGGGGAGGGGAGTGGGGGGGGGGGGGGGGGGGGTCATCTCTATATACAAACTGAGCTCTGTCAAATGAGGTAAGGATAGAGGAATGGAGGGGGAGGGGAGTGGGGGGGGGGTCATCTCTATAAACTGAGCTCTGTCAAATGAGGTAAGGATAGAGAAATGGAGGGGAAGGGGAGGGGGAGGGGAGGGGGGGGGGGGAGGAGGTCATCTCTATATACAAACTGAGCTCTGTCAAATGAGGTAAGGATAGAGGAATGGAGGGGGAGGGGGGGGGGGGGGGTCATCTCTATATACAAACTGAGCTCTGTCAAATGAGGTAAGGATAGAGGATTGGAGGGGAGGGGAGGGGGAGGGGGGAGGTCATCTCTATATACAAACTGAGCTCTGTCAAATGAGGTAAGGATAGAGGATTGGAGGGGGGGGGGGGGTCATCTTTATATACAAACTGAGCTCTGTCAAATGAGGTAAGGATAGAGGTTTGGAGGGGGAGGGGGGGGGGGGGGTCATCTCTATATACAAACTGAGCTCTGTCAAATGAGGTAAGGATAGAGGATTGGAGGGGGAGGGGAGGGGGGGGGGGGGGGGTCATCTCTATATACAAACTGAGCTCTGTCAAATGAGGTAAGGATAGAGGTTTGGAGGGGGAGGGGGGGGGGGGGGGGTCATCTCTATATGTGACCCGGCACCACAAAACCAATAAAAAGTCGCAACCAGCGATTCTCCGTAATCAGCTAAAATGTCAATTTAGGTGAAAAAAATAGATTTTTGGTTTTTTGCATTTTCTGAAAGAGTGGTCTTTTCTGTACCTAGTATCAAAATTTGGAAGTCTAAAACATAGTAGAAGATGTGTTTTAAACGGTTTTTCTAGACCAGTTTTTTTCGCACAGCCTTCGGTCTCTTCCAAAATTTGATCACTTTTCCCGAGCGAAATTATCGTAGTCCGGAAATGGTCGGTCGTTGCTAACGGGTCGTGCTACGCGGGCTGTGATTGGTCCGTTATAGCAATCAGTGCGGCGCGCCATTTTGTTTGTATCCGCTTTCACATCCGAGTTCCAGATTTGCGTTCGTCTTATATTCTCCGTTAACGACTTCGAGTAGCTTGATTGTACATCACATATCCAGAATTTGTTGATCAAGAGTAGACCTAAGAACATTATTATATTTTATACATTTGAGAGTGACAAGTTGCGAAAAAGTCTACAACGTCGTTACAATGCCAGGTTTTGTACGTGAGCAGAGCCGTGGGATGGTACCGGGGTGCACCAACGCAGATGCCCGGGTAGCTCGGGCGGTCAACGAAGCGATGATGCGGGGGCTAGCTGCGGGGGATCAGGCCAACCTTACAGCTTTGCTTACGTAACACTTCGGGCAAGACAGCGACGAGAGAATTCCTGATAATGTGGTTACAAATAATTGCCCAGATGTATACAAAACAAGATAGGTGACAAGCAGTGTTATGTAAGGGGGAACAAAAAGACTCCGGGTCCACCATGAATAGGCATTGTCTAGTGCAGGTGTCTCGGCACTATGTTGCAGTTCACTTAATCTGTCCAATTACAACTCTATACATTTACAACATAATAACTTTTGAAAGACTTAAGTCCACACATTGAAACCTCAGAAACATAATGAACAGACTATGTTTGACCATCAGGCCAAATTTCAGCCTAATCTGAAAATCTCTTCATAGTGGTTGCTATGGCCTTTTGATTCACCCTTCTATTGATGTCCCTGTGGTTTGCCTGCTCCGCATGCTTGAATAGCCCCAAACTTTAAAGCTCTCTTTCTCACAATTTAATACCAGTAACCTCCCTCACCAGCTCTTTTCATTCACTAAATTGAAAGGGTTGGGAAGCTTCAATTTGGACAAGTAATATACCATTTTAATGAGGAGAACTTCCTCTTTCATAATCAGATGAAATCAGGAAAATAATTTTTTGCGACTTTTTGGTGGTTTTGTGGTGCCGGGTCACATATACAAACTGAGCTCTGTCAAATGAGGTAAGGATAGAGGATTGGAGGGGGAGGGGAGGGGGGGGGGGTTATCTCTATATACAAACTGAGCTCTGTCAAATGAGGTAAGGATAGAGGATTGGAGGGGAGGGGAGTGGGGGGGGGGTCATCTCTATATACAAACTGAGCTCTGTCAAATGAGGTAAGGATAGAGGAATGGAGGGGAAGGGGAGGGGGAGGGGAGGGGGGGGGGGGAGGAGGTCATCTCTATATACAAACTGAGCTCTGTCAAATGAGGTAAGGATAGAGGAATGGAGGGGGAGGGGAGGAGGAGGGGAGTGGGGGGGGGGGGGGGTCATCTCTATATACAAACTGAGCTCTGTCAAATGAGGTAAGGATAGAGGAATGGAGGGGGAGGGGAGTGGGGGGGGGGGGGTCATCTCTATATACAAACTGAGCTCTGTCAAATGAGGTAAGGATAGAGGATTGGAGGGGAGGGGAGGGGGAGGGGGGGGGGGTCATCTCTATATACAAACTGAGCTCTGTCAAATGAGGTAAGGATAGAGGATTGGAGGGGGTGGGGGTCATCTTTATATACAAACTGAGCTCTGTCAAATGAGGTAAGGATAGAGGATTGGAGGGGGAGGGGGTGGGGGGGGGGGGGGGGGGAGGTCATCTCTATAAACAAACTGAGCTCTGTCAAATGAGGTAAGGATAGATGATTGGAGGGGGAGGGGGGAGGTCATTTCTATATACAAACTGAGCTCTGTCAAATGAGGTAAGGATAGAGGATTGGAGGGGGGGGGGGGGGGTCATCTTTATATACAAACTGAGCTCTGTCAAATGAGGTAAGGATAGAGGAATGGAGGGAAGGGGGAGGGGAGGGGGAGGGGAGGAGGTCATCTCTATATACAAACTGAGCTCTGTCAAATGAGGTAAGGATAGAGGAATGGAGGGGGAGGGGGGGGGGGGGGGGTCATCTCTATATACAAACTGAGCTCTGTCAAATGAGGTAAGGATAGAGGATTGGAGGGGGAGGGGAGGGGGGGGGGGGTCATCTCTATATACAAACTGAGCTCTGTCAAATGAGGTAAGGATAGAGGATTGGAGGGGGGGGGGGGTCATCTAAATACAAACTGAGCTCTGTCAAATGAGGTAAGGATAGAGGATTGGAGGGGGGGGGGGGAGAGGGGAGATTATCTTAAATCAAATTCAATTGACCCTACCGAAAATACTATGTTCGACAGTACATTGCAACCTTCCTCCAACACGGCGCAGATGAGAAGACAAGGTTTCTTCCAGCTTCCATAGAGAATGTACATCAATGTCAACTAATTCCTTACTATACTAAACTATTCTTCAGGTTTCATGAGCTCTACTGGTGATTTGATGCACCACAATAATCTGTTACTTATAGTTTATTGCTTCTGAAACTATAATTTCTATCAGACTTTCTGTTTCTTGACCCATTATATTTTTATGGGAACTGGAAGTGCCCTTTCCAAATATACCCATGGCTGATTTTCTGCCTTCTATATGTCCAAATGATATGATATGATAGCAAGGATTGCAACCCTAACCCTAACCTTATATTTTTGAAGATACAAAATGTAGTGGCAGAGAAAAAAAGGGTCCGGAACGCAAAATTAATAATTGTTTAAAATCATAATTTTATCACATAGAAGTAGAAGCACATCTTTAGGATATGGATCGAGCTGGTAGATAAACAATGTACATGTATGTACTATATTCATTGAACTTAATGAGGACCTTGACTTTCATTCAGATATGTCAAACACAATCTTTTAATTCACAAACATCACCACCTATCATTATGCTTTTGTGGTTCCATCCACCTCTTCTCATGTCATTACATTATTATATCTATTCCTGATGGTTTGATATTTAGTTTGCAGGCTTATGCTGAGCAGAATCACAAGATTCCTGAGAACATTCTCTGGGGCTTCCTGGTTGATCTTATACAGGTAAGAGCATCTACTGTATGTATGTTTATAAATTAGAGTCAAAGAGTTTATTTAAGTAAGACCCTGATATAGGTTTGTCAAGAAAGACAAAGCAACACAATATATTAGGCATATTAAAAAGCAACAAAACACACCGATCAAACCAGACAAGACCCGAAACTAAAACTAAAACTAAAAAAAACCCACACCTATGACATTTATTTATTTATTTATTTATTTATGAAAAGACAACCCTGTTAATCAGTATTTTCTGTCAATAAATCAAGTATTTTATTTTTATAAATTTACATATACCCCTTAACTGAGGAGCTGCAAAACAGACATTTTGCCAATATTCAAATCCATTTAAAACCGACTCTGGGCCAAAGGTAACGTTTAACATGTTTTAGAAGAACTTGGCCTTTCTTAAACCCGACTTTGGAGAAAAAAAGCTTTGTGATAGTATTCATCTTCATTGGAAGACAATCTGATTAGATATTTTGTAAGTAGGTCAAAGGTCACAGAGGTCATTTTCTGAAATTACAGGTTTTATTCTTGTTCTCACCATGCATCCTACACTGAATAAAGGAGATGCATTTGTCTTGTTACTATTATAGTGCTTTGCAATGGGTCATGCATTTTTAACAAACTTGTTCATTTATTTTCTGATTAGGGATTGGCTCACATGCATTCACATGGTCTCCTTCATCTTGATGTGAAACCAGAAAACATCTTTATATCTTTCCACCAAGTCTGCAAGCTAGGAGACTTTGGACTCTCTGTGGACATGGATGAGGTATGGAGTCACAATCTACATACAGTGCGTCCCTGAAAAAACAAAACCGAGAATTATCAATGTTTTATCATAACTTGATGACAATTACAATTTTAAAATGACATATATTTGTAAAGCTAAGATCCTCCTCTTCCAGTTGATGCAACTCACACACGATGCATATTTCATGCATGAGTGGTTAAAATTGATTTGAAGAGAGGGTACCAAAAAGTCATTTGGCGTTTCATTTCATTGGAATTTCAAAGAGAAAATCACATTATTAGAAAGTTCATTTTCTGCCCTTTCATATGACACTTCAACCAGGGAAAAATGAGCCAGGAATAACAAAGGTCTGTTTGTTTAATCTTAACTGGGGGGGGGGGGGGGTCAATTTGCCCCCCCCCCCCCTCCCTGTAGTAATTTCTCCAGAACCGTGGCAGATATAGAGTTTTCCTTTCATGACTTTTTTCTTTCGAGTCTTCAGATCTTTTAAAACAATTTTTTGAAATATAGTTACAAAGTCACATGACCTTTTGTCTTTGCATGTCAGCCCGAAAATTGCTCATTTTTGTGATTTGTGTACAAAACATATGGAAATATCATTTTTCCTAAAAAGAGATAAAAACATTGGTTATTTGGTCTTGTTTAAAGTTTAGGTGTTTGTTTTGGGGTTAAAAAAGTTGAATTGTAGTTAGAAATTAAATAAAACAACAAAAACAATAAAACACATAAGTTAAAAAAAACAGTTAAATATACAGTAGGCATGCGGGTGCACCATGTGAGAGAGAGAGGGGGAGCATTGAGGGGTCCTGAAAAATGCCTCTCGGTAATCTTTCCTGAGTGTGAGTAGTCCTGAAAAATGACTCTCGGTAATCTTTCTTGAGGGTGTGTAGTCCTGAAAAGGACTGTTGGTATAGTCTTGAAAAAGACTGTTGGTTATCTTTCTTAGCTTAAAGTTCTAAGGAGAACTATAGCGCTTGGAGAGGATGAGTGGCGGGAGTGGCTCGACGTTTCAAACAGGTTGACTATCCGTTGTCAGGTTATTCCTTATGTTATCTCTTGTTTTTATAATTTCTTATGTATTTCACTGTTAGATGCTGCTTGTTAGATGCAAGCCGATACTTACAAGCAGCATCTAACAGTGAAATACATAAAGAAATTGTAAAAACAACAGATAACATAAGGAATAACCTGGCTCTTCCAATTTTGTTGTCGTATTATTAAATTCGTTTTCACTGGACACCTGCCGTAGCAACAAACAGAGTTGACAAAAGACTTAACTCTTTTTCGTTGACAATCATGCACAAAGAAGACAAAAGATCTGACGCATGGAATTTTGATATTTGTATATTGATATAGCATGATGTCACAGACACTCAAGAAGGGGACCCTAAATACTTAGCACCTGAGTTATTACAAGGACACTTTGGAATGCATGCAGATGTGTACAGGTAAGCTGCGATTATTAATCTGTTATGTTTTTCTCTTTAGATCCTCTGAACTTCATTTGTTTGTGAAAAAGTTATGAAATAGAAGTATAGATGTTATGAGGCCTACAGGTATCTCTCATTCAATCTTCTGAAAGTTAGAATCAACTTCGCTGAGTCATTATGAAGTATGTATCGAATCACAAGGTTGCTATGCTTTCTTTTAAATGGGCACCTGATATGCTTCAGTGCTAGTTACTTTGGCGGCTTGGCTTTAACCAAGGTAATATTGTGTAAGCGCCATGAGCATCATTGCGGGACAGATTTGAGCACTATATAAGAAACCATTATCATTATTTGTAGGAGAGATGTTAAGAATAATATGCAATGGCCTTCTCAATATATCTATAGAATAATTCCAGCTTGAACGTTTCGAGTGTAGCTATTTTCAGCAAACAAATGAATCAATGAATCTACTTGTATCAGTGTGCTAGTATATCAGACAGGTTACTAACTTTCAAATTCCAAACAGTATGTACTTCTTCTTGTGTAGCTTAGGGATGTCATTCTGATCGGGCATACAGGACCATTACAGAATCATAGTCATTGTGATTGAATTTTGACACTAATCGCAGCTCTCTATATTATGTAATTTCAACTTAAGATTGATTAGAGGACTTGCGATCGATCTGGATGTAATATAACTCGTATAAGACGAGGCCAGGCGGTTAGTTCAGCCTAAATACTATAGTGATGTGGAAGTTGATGAAAGAGAAATAATGTTTGTTGTGTGATCTTTGTGTTCCAGCTTAGGTATTACAATCCTAGAGCTAGCTAGTGATCTTGAACTACCTCGTAATGGAGATTCATGGCATGATCTGAGGCAGGGCAGGATACCATGGCAACTAACAGCAGGTATGTCAGTCACTCGTCTTACTTAAAGTGACACGGTAACATTGTTGAAGGTTGTTTAAAAAATTGCATAATTTTTGTATGAAATGTGACTTATTATCTTCCTTCTACTGTACTAACCCTCTGACATGCAAAATATCCTGAAGAAAAAAATCTCAAACCACAAATATATGAATGGTTTTCAAAGAAGGCGTCACTGTGCAACACCCTCTACAGTGATTAACAGTAAATTCTCCCAACCATTTTTGAATTTTCCCAAACATTTTTCCCGGAAAATAAGACAAAAGACAGGCTTTTAAAAATCTTTCAACACTTCAATGTCTGGAATGGTATATAGAGCCAATTCATTGCTTTCTAATGATTTACATTCACCTTAAATATAATTGTAATAATATAGTTAGGAGAATTAAGGCATCGATCAGATCAGTTTATCCCAATTTTTATCGTTAGTAATGGTTCGTTTTCACTCAAACTTTCAGACTATCTTTAATTGAACATCTAGCATTGAAGTCACTACCTAAGCATCCATTTTCTCTCGTCTTTACAATGTTACTGAGTCCCTTTTATATCAGCATCCTTAGATTTATACAAGGCACATTGATGAAGATTGTGATGGTGATGATTATGGTGATGATAATGAATGACGAGTATGGTGATTTTCGAAGTGGTTTCAATAAAGCGAGTGGTATTGATGATGATGATGATGATATTGATGAATGATATACGGTGGTGCTGATGGATGACAGTGATGATGATGTTAATGATTTTGAGGATGATGCTGGTGATATTGATGAGTGATGGTTTTGGTAATGATGAAGATGAGTGATTATACTAAGGATGAGTGATTGGGATGGTGATGATTATGATTACATGGTGATTATAGTAGTTGTCATATTGATGATAATAATGAGGGTGTTGATGACAATGATGGTGCTGCTGCTGATGATGACGATAATGATGATAATTATATGGACAGTCTAAAGCTGTCTTACTTATCAATGTCCATTTATGTATTAATAATGAAGCTCATTATTAAGTGTACACCAGACCCTGACTATACTATTGTTTTTGCCTAGGTATCTCATCTGAATTGAAAGGATTGATAAGGTCTATGATGGATCCAGACTTTAGAAAAAGACCATCCCTTTCAGCCTTGATGGAGACTAGTCTGGTTCAAAGCACTATTGCCTGGCAGAGGAGAAAGAGGGTGCTCAACAAAATGGTAAGAACATTTTAATGCCTCAGCAACCAAGTAGCCAGAGACGTTATGTTTTCAGGTTGTCCCTCCATTCGTCCGACTGTATGTCCCGTTCTTGTGATCGCGTTATTTCGAGAACCGATTGATGGATTTCGCTAAACTTGGGCCATGTATGTATCTTGCAGAGCCGGTAAACGGATTAGATATGTATTAACATTTAAACGCTTGAAGCATATGCCATCTACCATACAAGGGGGCGCGGTGTCTCTGTAATAGAGCAGTGGTCTCGTAACCGGGAGGACCTGGGTTTGAAACCATGTCCAGAGATGCCAACCAGTATGATTAAATCGTATTTAGTACGATAATAAGAGCGAAATACGATAATACGATATCACCTCTTAAAATACGAGTTTTCATCTTTAAAAAAAAAAAAAAAAATTAAGAAAAAAAAAAAAAAAAATCGTTATTTAAAAAAAAAAAAAAACATAAAAACCGCAGAATTACATAGAAACATGAACAAGTAAACCCCGCAACCCAAACAGAAACTTTACAATTTTCTCTTTTAATTTTAATGAAAAAGCAAACATTTTACTTGACCGTACTTACCAGTAAAACATTTTTCTGAAATTTTACTGGCCCAGGGTAGTGTCTAGTTTCTTCAAATTCTGATTTTTTTTTAGGAGACTCAGTCTGTATTTTTGTGTCAAGAGATTGGCATCTCTGCATGTCAATGTGCTTGTGCCCTTTGGTAAGGCATTAGTCCTCATTATCAAGTCCCCTTGGAGAGGACCTATATCTGTTGGTCCCCTGGTTGCTTACTTACAAGCACGCACATGCTTTTTTAGCAGTCGGGTAAAACAATCATCAACTAACCATCACAAGCCATAGCATTTCAGGGGCACTTTGTGAATACAAGTGTCAGAGGTTTACAAATTTGAAGATTTTCTTTGATTTTAAAGCAGTTATCTTTATTTGCTTTTTGTTTGGTTTATCTTTCCTTCAGTGGAACACGTTTCATGGCTTCCTGTCTCTGCTCTTCTCTCTAATGAGTGCTCTTGTCTTCAAGATCTTATCTCCATCAAGACGTTTCCATAGTAACATGAATGCAGAAGAGATTGATGCTCCTGATCTGAAGCAGAGACATCCTTCATCTTGGGATCTCAGTTTCTCAGACGGTATGTTACAAATCAAGCAGATGGCAGTTGAACATTCTTTGAAATGCCTTTCTAAATCCAATCTTTTAAGTTTGTATTCATAATGTGAAATGTTATATATTGCACGTTTGTTTCCATATTTTATTAGTTGTCTGTTATAATTATCTGTGTATTGTTAATTTTGGGGTCAACATACCATAAAGCTATTTAGTTGTTTTTTCTTCTCATAATTTGTTTTTGTCTAATTGTTCTTTAGTGTTTTTATTGAGTTTGAAAATAGAGACTGAAATAAAATACTAACACAAACAATTTGTTTAGAGACCTTGTGCCTATACGTGTTTAAATAGCACTTGACTAGTCTTAGAGTAATACAACATGAACATTCTGCAATGAACTTTTTATTTCTTAAAAGGTTGCCGTGACTAAAATAAGGGTGATAAACTCTGCCCTAAACATTGATGAATAAAACCTTATCACAGAAGCGAACTTTGATTCATCCTATTACAGACAATTGGTCAGAAATTTAAAACAAAATTGACTTTTTATTTCAGATGAGATATTTGAGAGTGACATATCGCATAGTTCGTTGGGCTGTCCATTGGGAAGCCTATCATTCTCTAGTGAGGAAGAAACCAGCTCTATTCAACATTCAAGACTTATTCACAACAGGTAGGGTTGACTTCACACCAGAGGGTACATTAAGCTTTTGAATCTGTCTATGTTGTACTACTATAAATTGAGACCATTTTGTTGTACCTGATCACATAAAGACCATAACTCTTCCAAATTGATTTCATGATATAGGAATATCTTTTGCAATAATCGTGTTCATTTTAGTCTGCGTATAGAATTTATTTCTCCCTCTTAATTATTATTCCCCACACGAGGATGTATATGTATTAAGCCAAACTGTAAGTCATTTTCCTTTGTATATATCGATATAGCTGAGATCAGGGTGCAACATTTCTACCAATGAACGTGATGGCCCAAATTCACTTTTGTTATTTACAAACCTGGTTTGTAAATAACAAAAGGAGGTTTGGCGAAACAAAAGGAGGTTTGAGCTCAAACCTTGGTCTGAGCTCAAACCTTGCTTTGTGAATTCGGGCCTATGAGTTTCTCTTGAAAACACCAAGTCATTAAATCAAGAGCCCAATGTATGTAGTTTATATTGTAATCCTCCCTCTTAATTATTATTAGTATTAAAGCAAAACTGTTGGTATTTTTCCTTTGTATATAAAGTCATACCATGAGTAGTAACATGCTATTGTGTAGTTTATGTTAGTTATAGTTATTAGCATAATCTAGGTCAAGGGTCAACTTCCACCACTTGTACACAACCTGCACACAAGACATACATATTGTTTTCTCTGACTATATTAAAAGTGAATATGTGTTGTGTGTTTTATATCTCTTATACATGTAGTAAGAGTGCATTGACCCCAGCTACACCCAAACTGTTAAAGAAACGAAGTGGCCCTACACCTAGAAGCTCTTCACCAATCATTCTCAACAGACCACCTTCAAGGTAAGCCAACATCAAACAAAATCTAGCCCAAATCAAACAAAAATCCAGCCCAAATCTAAAAGGCCTGCATTGTAGCCCAACTCTTACAAGTATTTAGCTATAACTAAACAGGTATCTAGTCTAAATTAAAGAAGAATTTAACTCTGACATGTATGAGAAGAATGTAGCCCAGTTCAAACAAGAGTCTAGTCCAAATCAAAAGAATGTATCCCAGAGCTAGCTTGATGAAGCCAGTATTTGAGAAGAATCTAACCCTGTCAAGAATCTACCTCAAATACAATTCTTGCCCAAGTTTTAAAAGATTTTAGACTAAATAAAATGTATCTGCCTGAAATGTAAAATATTGGCCAGATTTACTAGTTTAGCAATTACATCTCCCTGTAACATACACACAAGTTGTGATTAATCCATTCCCAGAAAATTGATGTTGCATGAGTTTGTAACTTCAGGACCACATGCTTTCTCTTGCTTGTGTAGAATACATCCATGTGCAGACCTATGCAAACATTAGCCTCTTAGTAGTTTAGAACCGATGAAAAGGTTTGTAGATAAGTTTCTGGACTGTTAACCACAAGGTGTGGGGTTTGCATCCCTACGGCAACACTAATGTCCTTTGGCAAGACACAAACCAAATTGTGAGGTAAATGGATACCTGGCAGAAATTGGTTAATGGAAACATTTGAGCACTGTAATGTCAACCTTGCTAAAGCAAGGGAAATAATGATGGAGCGCTAGGAGTGCTGGGGACACCCGAGTGCTATACAAGACTCAATTATCAATAAATCAATTCAATTCAATTCAATTCAATTCAATTATTATGTAGGATAAGTCTCAGTGGCAGTCCATGTAGGAGTCCAAACATAAGCCTGGTGCTTGGTTCTGCTCGGATCAGAACCCCAGCTGGTTTCAAATGGATGCAATAGAACCTGATTGCCATGTGTCCCTATTCAAATCCATATGCACGTAACTTGCAAATTAAACAGGACAAGCTGCTTCTAAAGCTACCTCACACAAAAACAAGTAACTCTTGGAGATTGAGATTTCAGTTGCACCACTCCAAAGCTTTGGAATAACCTAAAACTAGACATACAAAACGCCTCATCTATTAAACGCCTTGTCTTGAGAGTTTTGTTGAAGACACATTTGTTTTCAGGAGCTTTTTAATAGTTTTTGTTTAATATTGTGTGCCTGTAAAAAAGTAAAGTTTGGAGTTTCATTTTCATCACAGCACAGTAGAGTATATTTATGTAGTGGATTGAGGCGCGATAGCTCAGTCAGTAGAGCAATGGTCTCGTAATCCGTTGACCCGGGTTCGAAACCAAGACGATGCGCTAGTGCCCTTTGGTAAGGCATTAATCCTCACTACCAGATCCCTCGGAGAGGACCTAAAGCCGTCGGCCATCTGGTTGCTTACTTAATTACAAGCATTTATGCTTTCTTAGCAGTCGGGTAAAATAACCATCACATCTGTCACATCCATCTAAATGCGTTATGTAAATTGATCTAATTATTCTTTATGTAGGGTAAGTCCCTATGGAAGTCCTTGTGGTAGTCCCAATGTAAGCCTGGTCCGCAGCTCTGCTTGGATTGGTACCCCAGCACGCCCTTCTCCATCTCACCCTTCATCGGTACGCACCCTCTAGATGTACACCTAGTAAACTAGACTTCGGCTCAGGAGACGATGAGTCAGAGAGGCATGGCATCATGATTGAACCCAGGAGCTTAAGCTTGGTAAGTCATAGGGTGAAAATTCAAGATTCAAGTTATTTTATTAAAGATAAAGACCAGTTATTGTCATGCGATTGCATTGTGAAAGAAACGTTGTGGAATCGATCAGAAAAGGTTGATCATCTAGCTTCTAGCATCTAACATCTGCAAGGTTCTGGAATCATCAATATGATAAGAAATTTGGCCCATTCTTTGTAAAGTTACAAGCACTATAAACAGAAAGATGTATATGGGACTACCCTATATCTCTCATAGACCATGAGAGAAACAAATTTACCAAATATATGAATTAGTAGGGCGGTTTCCCGGCAAATTTTTTATCATCATGTATTAGTCAAAACATATTCTTTCACATGATTGGTAATGAGAGCTTCCATTTCATTTTTGAAATTGGGGCGTTTCCAATACTGGTCTTTACCTTTAAACCATAATCATAGAAACATCCATACAATAATAAAAAATACAGTATGGAAGTATGGAAAGGATCAAAAGAAAAGCAAATCCTTGTGAGAAATAGCCCTAAAAGAGGGAGAGAGAGAGAGAGATATTTTTTTTAAACCAAATGCCGTGCATAGTCAAACTTATTTAGCAATTATTTGAAAATATGAAGTCTGGGAAAACTCACCCTTCCAAAATTGTATGGGAGAAGAATTTTCCAACTTTGTTGCAGCTTTCAAACTTAAATCTTTCTTTATGATGCTTTCAATCTTCCCTTGAGTTTCTGATAGCCAGAAATCAGGAAAATAATCCCAAGAGAGGGACATGTTTTTATTTGTTTCCCCCGTACAACCCACTTGAAGACGCCATACCAAAAATTGGTGGCAAATTTGGCCAGCACTCCAAGCTGTGCTGCGCCGCACACTAACCTTAGTAAGCCCTTGACTGTTATATTTACTATTCATAATAATAAAATATGAAATTAAATATACTATGTAAGGGAAGTAGAATACGACACCACATCAGCTAGGCTCGTATCTACATATAGTTCTCTTATTCATTTTAAGTTAAGAAATGAACTGAACCTTCATTTGAACCTTACATTGTGCTGGATTGATGTACATGTAAATGTTAAACTCTACTGTGCTTTAGTTGAAAATGAATTAGGAAAAGAGTATTGGAATTGAACTGAACTGAAATAGTCTTTCCATTATTATGACAGGCCTAAATTAACTCAAAAAGTGTTCATGGACGCCAAAAAATTCG
>JAVYIG010018468.1:0-19610 GCA_035222895.1 Strongylocentrotus droebachiensis | reverse complement strand
AGGGGTTGTCCTCTACAACAAGCTTAGATTTTGTGTTTGTGACTTTTCCTCTCATCCACAAAAAAAATAAGATAATTTAAGTCAAATTTGTATCAAAGCCTTGAAAAATATCAAATTACTTTTTCGTATAACATTTATCAAAAAATAAAAATATTATTGTAGTATTTGTTGAAGCAGAGTTCTTGCAGCTTCTGATTAATTACTTGAGTTTTTGGTTGTTTTGTTCGTTTACCCAACATCTTTGACATGCTGAAATACAGAAATTATATCTACTTGAAATCCCAACCCACTCTCTCTCTCCCCTTCTGCTTTCAGAACATATTTATGTCTCTATCCCCCTTCCTTTCTGTCTCTTTCTAAAAATGATTCATTACATTTTTTAAAACATAATTTCTCCCCTCCTCGATCACCAGCGGGTTATGGTGATACATCCCGGGGCGGCGCCTGTAGGAGTAATCACTACCACAACATACAGGGGGAATACGACAGTTGTCGCGGCTCTGGGTCAGCAGGTTTACCCTCAACCACAGCAAGGGTACCCTCCGACCCAGCATGGGTATACCCTCCACCACAACAAGCCGGGCAGCAGGGGTACCCGCCGCCCCAGCAGGGGTACCCGCCACCACCACCACAGCAGCAGCAGCAAGAGGGTTACCCTCCAGCAGGCCAGATACCGGGCCAACCAGCGGAACCTGCTCCAAGCTATTCTCAACAAGACCCGGCTCAACAACAGAACCAATCCTATCCGACTAAGTAAAATAGATACAGCTACCAGTAGCTGCCAAGGATAGAACTTCACCCCCACCCCGCCACACCACGCCACGCCCCGCTCCAGTACGCCCCAACCAAATACCCACTCAGCCAACATCCATTCATCCCTAAATACGCCCCATTATGAATAAGCATGGTGGAATAAGCAAATAGTGGTAGTCTGGTAGATATACATTTTGGACCTTATCATAAAACAGATTATGAGTTCCCCTGGAGGATTATTGAAGGTGAAAGGGGATGTATGTTTGTAAGGAGTAATAGGCGCCAACGGGGGATCGTGAGAATGACGTGAGAATGACATGCGAATCCTAGGAGTTGGCCTACCACCAGACCGTAGCTGTGAGCACGCACTTGCACAAAGACACACGGCGTATCGTGACAATAGCAGGAAAGTACTACTAATAGTCCTAACCACCCGCACGTCTATCACTAGTCGTAATTTTGTTGCTATTGTTGTCTGTTTTAGACATTGATTTAAAATTATTTATTAACTTTATATACACTTTAAATAATTAGGACTTTGTAATCATGTATTCATTTTGCGAGGCGTCTTTTGTTTAAATGTGTTAATCCAAGATTGTTTCTATGTATGTATATCAAATAAATATGTGAGGAAAATCTTTTGTATCATCGGAAGAGTTTTACCGAGAAGTTTTGCAATGATAGAAGTTTTCTTGTTTTTTTCACAATTGTTTAGGTAGATGTTTTGTAAAAAACAGTTTAATACTTGGAAACGTCACTCGAATGTGTGATTTTTCCTGCGTCTAACTGTATATAGATTTTACATTACAATATTCTTTTATAAGAGACTTCCTCGGAAAAAAATAAAGGAATAAGGAGAAAAAGAAGAAATGAAAACGCGGATTATCAGGTTTAGTATTCCGTAATTTTGGCTATCGGAAACACTATGAAAGGCAAAATATCTTTTGTCACGTGACTTCATTATTATCAATGGTGTAGCAAGATTTATTTTGAAAATGTATAACGATTATCTGGTATGTAGATTATAAACAAACTACATGTACTTGGCACTTCAAGAAACCTATTTCACTTTTGTATAGATTCAGACGTGCTGCATTTATTAAATTATTTTTTTTTTTTTTTTTTTTCGGCGACTACACCTCTTGATTTATTGAAGAATTACCATTCAACACAAACATGTCTTGCAAAAAACCCCATTCTAGGTTATCCGGGAAGTAGGAGCTAGGCCCCCCAAAAAACTAAAATAAAATGTGTTTTCTTTGAAGTGACAATTCACCCTGCCACCGAGTTCGAAAAAGAGAACACAAGTCTATGCACATTCAATTAAAATAATAAGGGGGCGGGGTAAAAAAAAAAAGAAAAAAGGGAGTTCCCCTACGTTGAAAACACTTTTCTGTAAGTAAAATAAATGTCTGATAGTCATAAGAATTTATCCTAAACAATTATTTGCATGGACAATTCAAGGACGAAGGGAATGGGTGTGTAGATGTTTTAGACGGGTGAATAAAATGATCCTTCTTGAGTGGTCTCTGATGATTTTCAATTCAATTCATGTGGGTTACGTTAATGCCATTCCCATACTTACACAACCACATTGGTTGAATGAAAAAAAGGAAAAGAGACAAGAAAACCGTTACTGTGATCAGATTATTGCTATGTTATGGCTAATCTTAAGCTCTGGTATTGGCATCGTAAGTCGAGAGAATATGGCTTCGGATCATTCTGGATTGTTTATCCTGCTGTAGATCGATTGTTTGAACCAGTAAAATAAAATAAAAACTCATAAAAACTTGCTCGAATTCATCTTCACTAAAACCACAACTCGCATTTGCACATAGTGTCTTGTGTAAGGCACGTACTGTTGGGCCTATTTACCTGGATTGCCTTATCTTTCTACGCTCGTTACTGTCTCAGCAAATATACATTGTATACATAAATAGTTTGGCACATGCCATTTGTAATCTTGAACATTCAGTGTAAGTTTTTTTGGATTCTGTGAGAATTTATTTTGTTATGATAACCATAACTCAAGCTAATCTTTCTCGTATTTTCTCAGCTTTATAGCTCTTATAAGGCAACAACTGAGTCAGCACCGGCTAAGTCAATACACTTTATGGAAGACGTGTTGGTTTTTTCCAGCCATTTTAGATTCTGTTATCTGTATAAAAATATATATATATATATAAAAATATAACATTTACATGATCATAGCTAAGAATTAAAAGAGATACTACTGTTTTTATAGTTTTGATGCTTCCGGAAACAAATCACTAATAAATTCTTAGTCACTGAGTGGCAGTTGTTTTTAATATATAGGCCCGTTCAAACATAACAATGAGTGCGAATAGGATCGCGATGCAAAGATTGATTTTGTTTTTGGCGACCATTCACACACAGGGAGAATTCTCACTCGACGGAAAGATCGTCCGAACTGCGCATGCGTGAATGTCGACAAGATAAACTTACTTCGCACTGTTAACGCAAGACGAGTACTTGAGGCCAAATTAAAAGACAAGTTGTTGCAATGACGAATATCGTCATTGCCTTGTTTTTGCAATGACGACCCTTCGTCATTGCCTTGTTTTCGTTCACATTCTGCCCCATTAATATTCTCTCTTATCGTCCAAAAATCCCATTCGTTTTGCACGTAGTGCTTGTTATTCCTAGTTAGGTACTTTCCTCATGTCCATTTCCTTTCAAATTTCATAGGCATAGTCTTTACATTTCATCAAGGTCACCTACTTTTTCGATTTTCGAAATCAGTCATGCATGACCGTCCAGACGCTATTTTGTCCGTTTCTGGTCCATTTTAAGGCATTTTTTTCTTCCTTCCTATCTCCACTATCCTAGATCCTACACATTTGTAACAAATTCCTCTAGATAGTCAAAGAGATGTTCTTTCATCTGCGACATATGACTTGACCTTCAAAATGCCATCTTCGTACTCAAAATTTAAATCTGAAACTGACACCGTCAAAAATCTCTCAAATTCTTGAAAAATGAACCCCTAAAAATCTAAAACTGCCATAACTTCAAGAATTTATATGAGAAAGTTATGGCAGTTTTAGATTATTTAGGGGTCCATTTTTCAAGAACTTGAGAGATTTTTGACGGAGTCGGTTTTAGATTTGAATTTCGAGTATGAAGATGGCATTTTGAAGGTCAAGTCATATGTCGCAGATGAAAGAGCATCTCTCAGACTATCTAGAGGATTTTGTTAGAAGTTTGTAGGATCTAGGATAGTGGAGATAGGAAGGAAGAAAGAAAGGCCTTAAAATGGACCAGAAACGGACAAAATGGCGCCTGGACGGTCGTGCATGAGTGATTTCGAAAATCGAAAAATTAGGTGACCTAGATGTGATATCAGAGATTACGCCTACGAAGTTTGAAAGGAATTGAGCAAGAGAAAGGACCTAGATTGGAATAACAAGCACTACGTGCAAAGCGAATGGGATTCCGGACGACAAGAAGAAGAGGAAGAAGAAGTAAGAATATTAACTAGAAATGCAATCGTGTCACAACGATGTGCGTGCAATGACGCCATGTTTCCACGTGTCAAACGAAAGAGCTTCTCTCGCCCTATCCAGAGCAATTTGTACGAAGTCTGTAGCTTCTGTGATATTGGAGATAGGTAGGGCAAAAGAAAGGCCTCAACAGTGACCTTGATGGGATGGTAGTGACTATGCCTACGAAGTTTGAAAGAAATTGGGATATGGGAAAGGACGTAAGGGCTCGCAAGCACTGCATGCAAAAACCAAGGGGATTTGGTGCATGTTCGTCATTGCAATAAAGATCGTTCTTGGGGTCAAAAGCGTGAACCCGATATGCCCCATAGACAATGCATGTAACGCATGAGCGGAAAACGTACAGGATCTGTATTATGACCGGAGTTAAATTGTTTTTTCTCTCTCTCTTTATGTCTATTTATGGGCCGTATTTGGTATCATTAGAAAAAGAATTTCATGATTGTTATTGTAAACCACTCTCTTTTTTTCTATGATAATCCTATCGAAAAACGTGTTGTAAAATAGATTTATAGGACAAAATGGCGTCTTAAATGGCCCCATCGACCAATTTTAAAAATCCGGCCAAGAGGTGCCCTGCGTATTGGAACTCGGCATGTCACTGCAAATTTTCAAGGAAAAAAAAGGACGTTTAAGGGGCGAAAAGCAGTCTGAAAAAATGACGTCATAGCCGAAACGTGTTAGGTTCGGGCGGAAACTCGGCGGAATTCGTGTAGTGATCTTTGTTCAAATGCGATTTACTCACAATTTTCTGTGTGAACATATATAATACTTGGTATCATCCGAAAGGGCACTTCATTGCGGTCAGTTTGACACCATTGTTAACTGCGCCCAATGTATTGTGCGCATTGAACGCGCTATTACGTAATCCATAGTAAATTCATCATTTTTGGCGATAACTTTGCGCTGACATATTTGAATTTTACCAAACTTGGTAAACAGTTGTCACGTATATGGATACATATGTCTGCCAAGTTTCATTGATGTAGGTATAACGATCGCCATTTTAGAGCAAGTTGAAGTTATTTCTCAATTTTCTTGAAAATGGCGAATTTGGAGGGCAATTTTCTCAAATTTGGTCAGTGATAGGGTATATAATTTTGTATATGGCTGGAAAGGGCATATCTTCAAGTATCTAAATCCAAAAAAGGGTACGGGTTTGCCAAGCCATTATGGAGATACGGCCACAGAGAGAAAGCCAATTCCCAGAACTTTAGAGGGCGCTATTTATGTTGTGCAAAGCCATTGGAGCGTGAAATTTGGCATGGCTATGTGCAATTATGAGATAAAGATACTGTGAGATTTAAATACAAAACGGAATTTATATGAGAAAGTTATGGCAGTTTTAGATTATTTAGGGGTCCATTTTCAAGAACTTGTGAGATTTTTGATGGAGACGGTTTCAGATTTGAATTTTGAGTATGAAGATGGCATTTTGAAGGGCAAATTATACATCGCTGATTAAAGAACATCTCTTAGACTATCTAGAGGAATTTGTTCGAAGTTTGTAGGATCTATGATAGTGGAGATAGGAAGGAAGAAAGAAAGGCCTTAAAATGGACCAGAAACGGACAAAATGGCACCTGGACGGTCATGCACGAGTGATTTCGAAAATCGAAAAAGTAGGTGACCTTGATGAGATGCTAGAGATGATGCCTACGAAATTTCAGAGGAAAAGGACATGAGGAAAGCACCTAACTAGGAATAACAAGCACTACGTGCAAAACGAATGGGATTTCTGGACGATAAGGAGAATATTAATGGGGCAGAATGTGAACGAAAACAAGGCAATGACGAAGGTTCGTCATTGCAAATATTAATGGGGCAGAATGTGAACGAAAACAAGGCAATGACGAAGGTTCGTCATTGCAATAAGTATATTAATGGGGCAGAATGTGAACGAAAACAAGGCAATGACGAAGGTCGTCATTGCAAAAACAATTTAACTCCGGTCATAATACAGATCCTGTACGTTTTCCGCTCATGCATTACACGCATTGTCTCTGGAGGCATATCGGGTTCACGCTTTTGATCCCCAGAACGATCTTGATTGCAATGACACACATGCACCAAATCCCCTTGGTTTTTGCACGCAGTGCTTGCGAGCCCTTTCTACGTCCTTTCCCATATCCCAATTTCTTTCAAACTTCGTAGGCATAGTGCCATCCCATCAAGGTCACTGTTGAGGCCTTTCTTTCGCCCTACCTATCTCCAATATCACAGAAGCTACACTTCGTGCAAATTGCTCTGGATAGTCCGAGAGAAGCTCTTTCGTTTGACACGTAGAAACACGGCGTCATTGCACGCACATCGTTCTGACACGATTGCATTTCTAGTTTCTCCTTCTCTTCTCCTTCTTTTTGTATTATGATGAAGATGATAATGATGATGATGATGATGATGATGATGATGATGAAGGTGGTGGTGGTGGTGATGAGAATGATGATGGTGGTGGTGGTGGTGGTTGTGGTGATGGTGGTGGTAATGGTGATAATCATGATGATGGCGATGATGATGATGATGGGGTGATGTTGTTGATGGTAGTGGTGATTGTGGTGGTGGTGGTGGTGATGGTGGTGGTGATGTTGGTAGTAATGGTGGTGGTGGTGATGATGATAATGATAATAATACAAATTATGATAATAATGCTTATAATATTGATAATAATAATATTTCTAATACTAGTAATGCTGCTACTACTACTACTGATAATTTTCTTTGTAAAAATTCCATTTTCAAAGGCTTAAAGAGAAGGTTGAGTTCTGGGGAAAGGTGAAAAGTAATTTGTGAGCGTTTTTAATTTTCATGATACAAGTGTGGAAGAACGTTAGAGAAAAAAATGTTCCCTGAAAAGCATGGCTCTTCAAATGCCTTCATATTCTAAATATGACATGTAACAGCTTAAAAACGAGGACCACATTTTTATGTGATATGCAATTGTAGTCCCACAAACAATGTTTTTTTGTGCACAGTGCTTGTTACTTTTACTAAGACTGGACCTAATTTGTTATCATTTTGTTGATTCCAGAACCTTGCAGTACGCACCACTACTTATCAACTACATAATCAACTTTTCTGATCGCTTCCACACCGTTTGTTTCACAATGCAATCGCATGAAAATAAACTCAACTTTGCACGTCGACATAGTAGGCTGCTACGTGTGACGTCCTTTTAATGCACTTGCGGGCAGTGCCTTAAAAGGACGTCACAGAGCATTAAAGGACGTCACATGTAGCAGTCCACTATGTCGACGTGCAAATCTAAAAGTCCCTAATATAACTATGATCCAGATTCTAGAAAGGATTGCGTACTCGATAAAAATAGCAACCAATCAGGACCCAGCAACTGAAGACGTATGCCAAATATGTTCGAGGGGTATAAAATAGTCGTTAACCCTGTCTAAGTTACACTAGCTCGGCCGAGTTTTCACTACACATAACCGTCGATAAACTTCCAAGGTTTGCAACACTACATACTCTTGTCATCTTTTGTCAAAATCATCGGAGGTGAAGAAAGTGGCGAGACAAGAAATAAATTACCATGGCGATTATGCAGCGATGTTGTTGTTTCTCTAACGTCAGAAGTGGTTCCATGGCCTGTGGTATCTACTCATTAGTAAGTTAAACTCTCCCTCTAAAATATTTCACTCTTATGATTATTATTTGAATTTTTTTATTCACTTTTTTGAAGGAAAAACCAAATCATCATTATTACGAATGTGTTTGAGATGAAAGTAGATCGACACCGCTCAGAAGAAGAACCGAAGGAGCAGCTAAACGTTCTTCCAACGTTTCAACGTCTTCATGAACCTCTTGAAAACGTGGTATTTGCTGGAAATGAGATTATCCTCATTATTATATGATTGCATATGACCATGATGATAATGAGGAGAAACCTAATCGCAATAAGTCTATACATAGTAAATGTTTCATGCTCTTTTAGAAAAAATCGAGTGATCACTGACGTGAAACCTCTGGGGAGTTCAAATGTAGTGAAAATGGTGTAAAAGTCACTCTCTTTCTTCTAGAAAGCACTCTAAAATATATCGATATTCACTCCTATGCACGTGACCTCTAACTTGACGCCTGGGGGAGTAAAACAAATAGTGAAAAATTTGTCTTTTCTTTGAGACAGTATATCCTTTGTTATACCCATCTCTCCAACTTTTCTCTTGTTTTCTTCCATTCTGTCATCAGTTCTGTCTCTTGCTCATCATCTTTGAATAAGATCCATCATGAATGTATATTACACAACTATTTGAGTGTTTGAGGTAATATGGTAAAGTCGGGTGATTATTTAGATTTGTAAATTCTTTATCATTTTAAATTTTTAACAGTGAATACAAACTTTCCAATGGAGGATGAATGATTTGATTTCAATTTACCTTCAAATTCAAGAAAAGCACTGAATAGATTTATTATAATAACTTGTAAATTCTACCAGTAAAAAAAAAAGGGACAATAAATTACGCCCATTTCAATATTCCTTCATATTTAATCAACATTGTTATTCTGCTGTGAGTGTTATAACGCTTGACACTACCCTCAGTGCAGTGGTGGCAGTTTTACGTAGCCCTCATTTCAACGTTGGATCGGAAAAACCGAGAAAGATTGATCCATGTAAAATAACCCTCTCTCCTCAAACGACAACTGGAGAATTACAAGGTTATTCTGGTTATGGGCATGATGGGGGTCACTCATGTTTCCAAGGTTTATTAAAGTGACTTGGTAAAATTGTTCACATCAGATGAGAGATAGTGGTGCTAAGGTAGTAACTTCGATGTTAAGTGTACAATTAAAGATAATCTGAAAATTTGAGTGAAAACGGACCATTATTCATGGTACAAATTGAAAAACTGATCTGATCGATTCCTTAATTCTCCCAACTATATTATTATAATTTAATTACATTTTAGGTGAATGAAAATCGTCACAAAGCAATAAAATGGCTCTACATTCAATTCCAGACATTTAAGTGTTGACAGATTTTTTAAAGCCTTTTTTTCATGGAAAAACGGTTGGGAAAATTCAAAAATGGTTGGGAGAATTTACTGTTAATCACTATTAGAGGGTGTCATACATCGACTCCTTCAAAGAAAACCATAGATATCTTCGTGATTTGAGAATTTTTCAGGATTTTTTGCATGTCAAAGGGTTTGTACAGTAATAGTAAGTGACATTTTATACAAAAATTAAGCAATTTTTTCATCAACCTTCAACAATGTTTCCAAGTCACTTTAATTCGAAAAACAAATTTCCCATGGCAGGATGTTCATATTTCGTAAACTGAAAATGGGTTCATAACTCTGATCATTTGACGCATGATTTCGAAGGTTCTTAATTCCGAAAGCGATAAAGGGTTCTATTTCATTCTTTGGATTCATGAACCTTCGGAATTAAGTACATTCGGAGTAACGAACCTTCATAATTTGTTAACCTTTGGAAAAACCCAACTTATTACTAACAATACTAATGACTGTGTTTTGTCTCTAATATGATGGGGGCTTTCTAATCTTCTAATGATACCCCACAAAAAAGGGGGGGTCTATGACCCCATCCCCGGGGGGATCATTCACCTATGATTCACCTTGCTGCAACATGAATAAAGTGGCTTGACATCAGTTTGGCATTGGCGATACTAGCCAATTCAAATGGCACAAAAGGAAAATAGGGGAATAGAAAGCATGAAAGAGAGAGGGAGAAGTCTAAAATCCTAGTTTGTAAGTACAGACTCTGTTTCGACACATTCAGAAAGCCGTGCAAATCCTGACATTTCTGTATCTAATAAAGAGCGAGGTGCTGTTGATATTATATTTGAAAACCAGCCTAATATGATATATTTCTTTCAGACAGATATCAATTACAATGTTTAACATTTGTCAGAGACAGGCAGGAGGTGGCTTGGCTCGAGATTCAAGGCTTTCTATGTTTTATTGGCAATACTCCAGATCAGACTGCCTTTCTGTGAGCCCGCCAACAAAAACTTGTCAGTTTGAGTATTCATAAGATTCGTGGCAATCAGAAATAAAATCTTAACGATGGTTTTATACCATGAAATATGTAATCCATTCTCGCAATGACTATAATACCCCCCCCCCCCAAAAAAAAAACAAAAAAAACAAAAAAAAAAACGTTATACTATAAATTTAATTATGATTTACAGAAAGTTTTGGTTGGTTGGGGGTTCAATCTTCTACCAACTTTAATTAATTAACAGTAATTCACCTGGAGTCTCTGAAGTAGTGAAATTTATGAATTTTTCTTCGGTTTTCCTCTTTTTCTTGAGTAAGTGAATGCTGCAATGTTTTTTTAATTTTATATGTGATTGAGTTACATATTTAGTTGTGAACGAATGAAGTATGAGGTATGCATAAAGTTATGACTGATAAGGTAAAATGGATATTTTTTTAGAGGTCCAAAGAGAGCTTGTTGACTAGCTTTAGTGCATAATGAACTTGGACCTACCTTTTGTCAATTTCCCAAAAAACCTTTCCTTTGCAGTTATTCTAGATTAAAATTTCATTTGTAAAATCTCACGAAGATATCTTAAGATATCTGTTAATTACAAGAAGCAAATCAGATATTTTAAGAAGTTTTTGAAGTACATGATGATTTACTTAAATCAATTTATCTAAATCAATGTGACGTAAGTAATCCATATTATGGAACACCCAAGTCTTAACTGTACTACTTATTCTACTCTTCAATTCATTTCAAGTCAGGCAACAAACACCATATTTTATGAAATCCCTTTTCAGAAGATCTATAAGAATTGCTTTACATGTCCTTTAGGTTTTCCCCCACATTTGTATGTTATTTGATATGACCACTATGCTTCTAAACATTAAATCCGAAATGCACTAAATATCCTTAATGTTTGTGTAAATGACATTATTCATTCTTATTAACCACAAAGTTAAGTTAAGCTGAGAGCTTACCACAAAATATTCAGAATCCAGTTATACGCTTACTGTGCAGATATGCTGTACAACGCGTTCTCCTTGAAGCATTTGAAAAATACTACGTCTTACAAAAATTATTAGAACGTTGTAGTTTTCCTTTAGATCCTTATGATATTCACGGGAAAATTAGAAGGTCCTAAAACAACATTTTGATTTGTTTTGATTTGATTTATTGGTTTCTGCATCTTTTTTCTTTTTTTTTCATCATACATTTTCATGAACATTATTTGTGGAATTTCAATAAGAACGGCTTCGAACTTTTCAAGATATTTTCATTCAAATTCTCGTTGCAGTCTTTATTGTCGTCATGGTCTCCGCTGCTTTCGTAAGAATGTGGGTTAACTTAAAGTGCATTGTATTGTCGAACATATGTGTTATTCTGCTGATCCTGTTGACAAAATAATATTTGTACCCCTAAAAAAATCGACAGATATCTCAAATGTGATTAATTGGGTTGTTGAATGTCAACATTTGATTGGAGAACTAACAAACAAAACAATATTAATTATCAAGTAACCAGGAAATGGAGATTACACTAATATAGGTTTGATGACAAACTCAGTAGTGCTGTGGAGCTGAATGCTTAGCTATCTTCTTGTTTTGCTGGTACCATCTATAAACAAAAATATGCAAACCCATCGATCATATTAGTGTGGTGGGGAGACTCTCTCTCTCTCTCTCTTTCTCATACTCACATCCCCCTCTCTATACTTACCGCCTACCTTCTCAAAATGTGAATCATCATTATATGTCTCACTCTCTTTATGCGGTCATTCAATTGAAGTTCAATTCAAGGTTTATTAAAATATATCTTCGCTGCCGTTGATGGCTAAATTGCGTTATAGTTCGCAGATAAAAACATGCAAAATTACAAAAATTACATATCAATTACAATAAGCATAGATTTGCATCAATTGAAACTAAAATATAAAATATATATATATATATAAATAAGCAGATAACCAAAGAGTTCAAATGTGAGTTTCAGAATAACAAAATGGGTTGTTTAAATTACATCAGGAGTTATTAAAAGTGATTATTAAAAACCATTGTAAACATCTTAAGACAAGAAATTGCCCGGCCAACGATTATATTTCAAATTAAAAACTCAAATTTGGAGTGATAAAAGATAAGCTTGTTCAATAAAAGTACATCATTGATTTACAATATTCACATGGTAATAAGTTAAATGTATTGTTTTTAGGAAAGTACACACAAATAAAAATTGTAAAAGTTTTTAGGAAAGTACAATTATATAGATATATCGAGACAAAAAATTCTTCTTTATAAAGAAAAATGGTTACATTATTCAAACAATGCAATTTATAGCAATTTTCATTAAACATGTTATGTAAAAGAGTTTAGAATTCTGTATTTAAATAGCCGGACTCTGTATGGTATGGCACTTTTTCGGCAACGTTCCGTTCTGAACAACTTTGAAGCAAACTTCCTGCACAATTCATCTCGACGCGCCTTCAAAGAGATCATGTAATACGTGAAAGAAATGCTTGATCGTACGATTCATACTGGGTACCAAGCAGGCACGTAGCCACGGGGGGGGGGGGGGGGCACGTGCCCCCCTACAATTTCCAAGATCGGTTGAACTTTTTTTTACCTCTTTTTTTTACCTCGAACATCGAACTCTGGCTACGTGCCTGGTACCAAGTATCATCCTCAATGCTCTCTTCTGTATGGTTTCGATGGTCGCGATTTGCTAGAGTACTAAACAATGCAACAATATTATAGTAAAGACCCTCCCCTCTCGATCCCTCCCATCTATTCGTGTGGATAGAGAATGTATTCTGGGACACGTTTCTTAATTATTAAATTATCTTGAACCTTCGGCTATACCGTTCAAAATAGACCCATTTGTGTACAGAATGCTCATGTGAGGTCCACAATTTTATATAGAGATATAGAATAATGTTACCTAATATTGTTATGATTATGTAAAAGGACTATTTTTATGCCTCCGTTACGAAGTAGCCGGAGGCATTATGTTTTCGGGTTGTCCGTTCGTCCGTCCGTAGTACATGTACGTCTGTACGTACGTCCCGTTCTTGTGATCGCGTTATCTGAAGAACCGATTGATGGATTCCTGCCATACTTTGGTCATGTATGTATCTTGCAGAGTTGATGAACTGATTAGATTTTGGGGTCACGAGGTCAAAGGTTAAAGGTAACAGGGCTCATGATGTATGCAAAAACAGTTCGTGATCGCGTTATCTGAAGAACCGATTGATAGATTCCTGCCAAACTTTAGTCATGTATGTATCTTGCAGAGCCAAAGAACTGATTAAATTTTGGGGTCACGAGGTCAAAGGTCACAGGGCTCATTATGAATGCAAAAACAGCTCGTGATCGCGTTATCTCAAGAACCGATTGACGGATTCCTGCGAAACTTAAGTCATGTATGTTACTTGCAGAGCAGATGAACTGATAAGATTTTGGGGTCACGAGGTCAAAGGTCAAAGGTCACAGCGCACATTATGTATGCAAAATCAGCTTGTGGTCGCGTTATCATTAGAACAGATTGATGGATTCCTGCCAAACTAAGATCATTTATGTATCTTGCAGAGCCAATTAACTGAGTAGATTCTTGGTTCATAAGGTCAAAGGTCATGGGCTCATTATGTATGCAAAAATAGCTTGTGAACGCATTCTCCTTAGAACTGACAGATGGATTACTATTTAACTCAGGACATCTTGCAGAGCCAATGAACTGAGTAGATTTTAGGGTCATGAGGTCAAAGATCAAAGGGTCATATATGTATATGAGAAATTGCTTGTAATCACGATATTCTGAGAACCTGTTAATGAATTACAATTGAACTTGAATTTGAAAAATTTCTTCTGTTTTGGTTTGTAAAATTGCTCTATGACGGAGGCATCATTTTCAACTGCGCGCAGTCGAAGTTCCATCTAGTTTATTTTTGGGGTCCCAAAAAATCGCAACGACTCAGCCAGCTGCTGAATAAGGGGGGGGTGGAGGGGGTAAGAGGAAACTTTTTTTTTTTGTCTCGAAATATAAAGGGGGGTTTTGCTCGAAAATACACACATAAAAAAAAAACTAAAGGGGGGTTAACCCCACCCCCCCCCCCCCCTGCGTAGGCGCCTGCTTCCATATCAAACGAACCATTTCACTTTGGACAATTCCAAATCGATACAAATGATCATATGTGTAAATAAATAATAATTAAAAAAAAAGTTTAATTTTTATATTATAATAGCGCTTAATACAAATGTCTCTAAGCGCTTTACAAATATACATGCAGTAAATTAAATTGGAACTTCCTTAATCGGTTATTTAAAGGGGCTGTAGCATTAGTCCTGTAGAAGTTTTTCAGACCCGGAAAAGTTGTTAAGTACAAGGTTTTTTTGTTGATTTGTGTTCTAGATGGGTATTGAAGTAAATTCAGCTTGGTTGCCAGCTTGGCAACCCTGGGCAACTTTTTTAATAGCCATATTAGCATAATCATCTAATTAGCATATGTGCAATATGTATAATGTTGCTAATCTCAATCCAGGAAGCCTGAAAACATGGATAATACCACTTTTATGACAAGGAATTCATTTATGACACCAATTTTTATTTTTAAGTAATACAATTGTCTTAAATATCATGATTAGCATAATATGTACAATATTATGGACTACATTGTCATTGTTTATCTATAAAGCCTAAACATGGTGCAATGCAACATTGTAAATTGCTGTTGAAAGATTAATCATTAATTCATGAGAAGATATTCCATGTATATGTAGTATAATTAGCCTAATTAGCATAATAATGTAAGTAGCATATATGTGCAATTTGTAATAATGTTGCTAATCTCAATCCAGGCAGCCTGAAAACATGGAAAAACAACTTTTCAAGAGTTTTCTATGACGAGGAATTCATTTATGACACCAGTTTTTGATTCCAAGTAATGCAATTGTCTTAAATAGCACAATGAGCACAATGAGCTAATTAGCATGTGTACAATATATGCACTTCATTGTCATTGTTTATCTAGAAAGCCTAAAAATGGTGCGATGCAACATTGTAAATCACTTTTGAAAGATTAATCATTAATTCATGAGAAAATATTCCATGTATATGTAGTATAATTAGCCTAATAAGCATAATAATCTAATTAGTATATATACATGTATGTGCAATATGTAATAATGTTGCTAATCTCAATCCAGGCAGCCTGAAAACATGGATAATACGACTTTTCAAGGGTTTTCTATGACGAGGAATTCATTTATGACACCAGTTTTTGATTCCAAGTTATGCAATTGTCTTAAATAGCACAATGAGCATTAATGACCCAATAAGCATGTGTACAATATATGGACTTCATTGTCATTGTTTATCTATAAAGCCTAACAATGGTGCAATGCAACATTGTAAATCACTTTTGAAAGACTAATTATCAATTCAAGAGAAGATATTCCACTTATAAAAGTTGATAAGTCGACATGGTAGGTTAAATATCTTTACATGTCGACATGATATGGATATTAAGTCGACTTGACAAGATGAAATATCTCGTCATGTCGTCAAGTAGAATGGCACTTTAACGCTTCCGTAAAATCAACAAAAAAACCTTATCAACTTTTCCAGGTCATGTGTATGGTACCGTCTACTGGACTACATGGGAAATACTGGTTGACGGCATCTACGTCTTTTTTGGACAACTGCACGTAAACGAATGGACTTGATTAACTGCACTGAGGTAGAGGTCAGTGATTAACTGGGTCAGGGCGCGCTCATGTTCGTGAAAGGGCGCGAAACAGACCGAAGTGATTAACTGGGTCAGGGCTAGCCTATAATCTAGGCGGAGTGCCGAGCTTTTTTCTTTGCTGCTAGACTAACCTTAAGCAGAACGTCTGATACGGCGAGACTACGAACCGTGAGCCGCGCACCGCCTATACTCACTGGTCTAGCTTTAGTCGCTATTTTTTTATTATCGACCTTGAATCCGTGACAGTTTTTCGTACGAAAACTGCCACGGATTCATGGTCGATAATAAAAAAAAAACGACTAAAGCTAGACCAGTGATTATAGGCGGTGAGCCGCTTCGCGACTCACGGTTCACGGTTCGTAGTCTCGCCGTATCAAAAGTTCTGCTTAAGGCCCTTTTACACTTTCACGGATCGCATCACGGATCATCCCGGATCGTCGCTCCGGGATCATCCGTGTTATCTCCGGCATTACCGTGTATACACCGGGGAGGCATCCTGGGCGTACCGGCATATCCGGGGAAAAATTAAGCTTGCTTAATTTTTTATCCCGGAGTTCACGGATGAAACAATCCGTCCTCTTCCCTGTAGGCACCGTGTACCTCCGTGTAGCCGCCGAATGCATCCGGGACAGTCCGTGTAGACACCGGGAGGTCCGTATTAACACCGGTTTCATCCGGGTTTGAAATTCCGTATATCAAATGAGCGCCTACAAGCTCAAGTCACCCGTCAACATTCTGGAGATATCCCAATAGACAACGTACACCTCCGTGTAAGGACCATAACAGTACCCAGTTGCCTCCGTGATCTTCCTTGAAATCCGTGTTAGCTCCGTATGCGTTTCCGGCGTGGTCCATCGTGGTGTCGCACGCCGGAACACACCGGATTAAGATCCGGGATGATCCGTGATGCGATCCGTGAAAGTGTAAAAGGGCCTTTAGGGTTAGTCTAGCAGCAAAGAAAAAAGCTCGGCACTCCGCCTAGAATATAGGCTAGGTCAGGGCGCGCTAATGTTCGTGAAAGGGCGCGAAACAGACCGAAGTCCCCTCACGCTTCAGTTTCACTGTGTTGCACGCACGCGAATACTGCGGTAGCGTCGTCCGTATTATACCCGATTGGCCCCGACGGCCACGGGAAAGACCAAAGGCGGTGCTTCCGGAGGGCAGGGGGGGGGGCACAGTGCCCCCCTCCACTTTTTCAAGTACTCCAAAAGTGCCCCTTTTTACCGAGGAAAGGTGCCCCTTTTACTTTGACAAGTGCCCCTATTATTCTGTAAAAGTACCCCTTCCCCTTTCCAACTCTGATAAATCCCCCTTTTATTTTGACACGTACCCCTTTTCCTTCGACAAGTTCCCATTTTCCTTTGCAATAGGTGTCCATTGTTCGTTCTCATAAGTGCCTTTTTTAATTTCTAGGAAGTGCCCTTTTCAGGTTCGAGAAGCGCCCCTTTTCACTTTTGATAAGCGCTCCCCTTCACCTCTGATAATTGCCCTATTCACATCTGAGAGGTGCCCGTTTTGCTTTGACAAGTGCCCCTTTGAATAACTACCCCTTTTTAACTCGGATAAGCGCATCTTATATTTTCACAAGATTGTGTCCCCTTTCCTTTCGAATAAGTGCCCCTTTTTCTTATGATAATTGCCCCTTCCCCTTCTCATAAATGCGCCTTTCCATTCTCATAAGTGCCTCTTTTTTCCCTCTTGTAAATGGCCCTATTCAATACTGAGAGATACTCGTTTTACTTTGACAAGTGCGTCTTCCTCTCCTGATAAGTGCTCTTTTCATCTCTAATAAATACCCCTTTTAATCTCTGATAAGTGCCCCGTTTATTTTAACACATGCCTCTTTTTCGTTCTAATAAGAGCCCCTTTCCCCTTCTCATGAAAGCCCCCTTTCACCTCCGATAAATGCCCCTATTTAAATCTGATCGGTGCCCCTTTTCTTTCAACAAATGCACATTTTCCTTTCTAATAAAGAACCTATCCCTTTTTCATAAATGCCCCTTTTCTCTTCTGATAAATGCCCTATCAAAATCTGATGGGTGCCTCTTTTCCGTCTACAAACGCCCATTTACCATTCTCATAAGTGCCTTTTTCATCCCTGGTGAATGCCTCTTTTTTTAGGTGTAAGAAGTGCCCATTTTCACCTCTGATAATTAGCCTTTGTACTTTGACACGTGCTCCTTTTCTTTTCTATTAAGTGTTTATACCTTTCGATAAGTGTCCCCTTTTCCTCTCATCATTAAACGTGTCCCTAATTTCAAGCGATTAAGAGCAATTTCCGTTACTTATCAAAGGTCTTCCGCTATGAGAAAATGCTTATAACCCCATTAGGATTGGGTTTTTCCTCTTTATAAGATGTAATTTCTCGCACTGCGACCTCACAACTCTTTAAATGTTTCCTCGCTGGCTACGCTCGCTCGCAAATGAATTTTCAGACCATCACACCCAACTGCAAAGTATGATGCTTAAGCAATATCTTATATGATGTATAAAGAGAAAAAAATATTGAAATAATCCCTGGTAATGTAATCACAATATAGGGCTATATACCAATGTTTAAAAAATGTATATTTTCGCTTTGAGATTTCCCTTTGAAGGTGCCCCCCCCCCCCCCACTTTGAAAGTTGTTCCGCCGCCTCTGGGAAAGACACATAGTCCCCTACAGGGATATTGGCCTATAATTTTGTAATAAATGTGTATCTTTCCCTTCTTTAGCTATTCAGATATTAATAGCCTGTTTCTAATGTGCCGATATCTCTTCCGATAACACCAGATGCAGTTGTTTCTTCCAGAATCTTCCATAGAGTAAAGTTTGGTATGAAACGTTTTTATTTGGTTTGTCTTTCTCCCTACCAATAATTTCTCCGTCCTCATTGACTAATCTCTGAATGATACTTTTCCTTTTATTTGTATGCAACAGCTGACTAAAATATGTGTCTTTTTCCAAACTTGCGTTATATGATGCTCGGGATTGAATTGTAATACCTACATGAATATATTCACAACTGTCTGCGAGTTTCTTTTTCTTATTTGTTAATTCCTTAACTTTTTTCAGTTACTCCTTGAATAATACTATGTTCTAACTTTTCTCTCTTCGACCTATGGCTAACTTTTTTGAAAAGGCTCGTGTAAAGCTCCATATTTTCGTTTTCCATGTAGTACCAGAGCACTCTCCTTCCTTTTATTTCTAACTTCAGTTCCTTCTTTATACCCCCTACACATACACGGATTTTCCTTACGAGTCCTTACGGTTCGCCAACTCGTAGTCAATCGCAAGCATCCGTATGATAAATCGCTGGTATCCGTAAATAGCTCGTCACAACTCGCAACAACTCGCAGGCACTCGTAAGGATCCGTGAAAGGAGAGGCAAATTTGTTGACATGTCAAAAATCTTCTTACGATTGTCCACGGATTTATTTTTCCGTAAATAACTCGTAAATAGCTCGTAACAATCGGTAAGTATCGTAAACCGCTCGCAACCACTCGGCTAATGCAGGGCTCCCACTTAGCCGAGTTGTATTGGCGAGTTATGGCGAGTTGTGATGAGTTGCCCCAAAGAGGCACTCGCAATACTTGGCGTAACTTTTTTACAACATTCCACGGCTCTCCTCGAAGTCGCGAGCAGTTCCAGAATTTT
>JAVYIG010018467.1:0-19614 GCA_035222895.1 Strongylocentrotus droebachiensis | reverse complement strand
GTCAAAAAATATTCTTGCACATGATTGGTAATAAGAGCTTCCATTTCATTTGTTGAGAGGGAGGTGTTTCCAAAACTGGTTTTTACCTTTAAATGTAATGCACAATAATGTATATAAATAAAGTCTTAATAATACATTCATGTTGCGATGTGATAATATATTCATCACAATGAATAGACAGCTCTCTTCCCACATACCCAGAACATCCTAATAGACAGATGACAATGATTTTCAATCATTGTATCACTATGAACATGATGGACAAAGAAAGAGGCCGAAATATACAGTTCCTCATTCTACCCTCAACAATTAGAGTGGTAGACAAAGGAACATCACTTCACCGCTATTATGTAAAAATGTGTAGAACAGGTGAATATGCATGGGACACCTGTTCTACACATTTTTAAATAATAGCAGTGAAGGGATATTCCTTTGTCTACCACAGCAATTGTTGAGGGTAGAATGAGGAACTGTATATTTTGTCCTCTTTCTTTGTCCGTCATGTTCATAGTGTATGCACCCTGCCTATTAAATCAACTGCCCCGAATATCATCCATACAGTACCCATAATGGAAACCTTTAAGAAGCACTTGAAGACGTATTTATTTAACTGATTTTTCCACCTTTATACAATGTAAAGCGCTGTGAAACTTATCGTGTGAGAGTGCCATATAAATTAACATACCATTATTAAAATTATTATAAAAACCGGTAAATCAAAGTTACAAAATCGTACAAACTATCAACAAAAATTAATAGTATAAAATGTAGAATAATTCGAAAACAAAGATTACAAAATAAAGCCATCTCACGGATACGACAAAACATTGGTAAAAATATATTTTGAGCGTCATTGGTAATTAATACATCTCTCAAATGATAATGAAAAGTGAGAGACGCTGAAGGAAAATGACGTCAACAAAATGGCGTCATATTCATGTCTGCGGTCACGTGATAACGCTTTCCTCCAATCAGAAGTGGCCTAATAGCCGATACAAAGCTCAGTATAATCCCGCCCTGGGATATGGCCTATAAAAGGAGAGGAAAAATGTAAAAATGTATTTTTACTGCATTATAATTCAAGGCATAATCATCATACATAAAGGAATCCATGTATTCATTATTGGATATAAACTTTAGAGATTGATAATGCTAGCTTTTCTTACGTATTAGAAAAGATACTTTCTTTCGAATTGAACAATTATTATTTGTTACCTGAACATGTACCATGAAGACCAACTTTAGGTATGCACTGTGTTTCTTAAGCATAAATGGTTGATTTGTTCCTCCTCGATCTCTAGTCCCCCCCCCCCCCTTCCCTTTTTCTCTCTCACTCATTCTCTCCCTATCTCTCTCTCTCTCTCTCTCTCACTCATTCTCTCCCTATCTCTCTCTCTTTCTCTCTCTCTCTCTCTCTGTGACTCTCCCCAACCCTTTCCATTTCTCTTTCTGTTTCTCTTCCCCTCTTGTATCTCTTTCTTCCGAATGGTCTGAAATTTGTACTGCATCTCTTAGTTCTATCTTCTTCTTTTTTTATAAATCTTTAAAAACTTAGTTCTATCTTACCATGCTTCTCAGAGACTGATTTGCAGATTTCGTCATAGCGCCCACTCTGGACAAGGCGATCAAACGCGTCGTTCCACCAGATGACGAAATCGGGGTTATTGTGACGTGTCATGATGGAATTCCCTCCCTTCAAACACTTATTCTCGAAGTCTGAGGGCGTGATTTTCATCAATCCGCTGTACTGAGCAAAGTCTGAGACAAAGATGACATCGATCTACATAAATAAAGAAAAAAGAAACTAAGTACAAGCCCATTTTCTTAGGCCTATATAATCATACATTTCGCAAGTTTGGCGGCGTGATTCTTATCAAAGCGCTGGTTTAATTACTGCGTGAGGACTGAAACAAAGATGGCATAGCCTAAAGAAATATAGAAAAAAGTAGGCCCTGTTTTATTTTATCATCATTAATAATACTACCGATAATAATGAAAATAATAATATCAATATTAATAACAATGATAATAATAATGCTAATAATAATAATAAAAACAATTATTTTAGATACAAAAAATATTGATGATAATAACTATATCAATAACAATGATAATAACTTTGTTTACCCATGGACTCCTGGTAAGACTAAGAGCCCATGAGATCAGCTAGGCCCCATTTCAGGGCTCCATTTCACAAAACAAATCCACTGAAATCATTGCCTCTGATTAGCAGATTTCCTCTAATTTTTGTCATTTGCAGGATTTAAAGCACGCTGATGATGGCCTAGAATTTAATTTATACTGGGAATCTCGCTCAACAAGCCTAGCTTTTCTGAGATTCCCTTTTTCCCCCCTCTTAATTAAATCAAGCAATTTTAAATACTTTGTCTTATTCTCTAACTTAAATGTACTCTGTTGACTTATTTTATTACGAACGTATTTCGTTACTTGTGTAATCTATTTGCTCTATTATATATTGTTATACTGTATAGTTATTATATTTAATTTTAACTTATGAATATCTGAGTGGAAAAATAAATCAAATCAAATCAAAGGCCTTCAGAAACGGATCCCTGGCCGACCTTTAAAAAAGAACTTTTGATCATAAGACCGTCGGCATGTCGGTCTCATGGTACCTCTAACACCTTTTCAAAATGCCGAGTCGGTCTCGTGAGCTGTCGGTCGATTCATGGGCCATCACTTTTTTGTAATTGTTTGCTATTTAATTTCTAAGTAAAGTGTCGTTTTTCGCCTGTTTATATTATCATATTTTGCTGTCACTGTATTATCATATGTTAAAGAGCTGCATGTACTTCAAGCTTACTTTGCAGTTCTTCTGCAATAGCCATGCCAATCAATCGTTTTCAACATTTTGTTTCATAAATTGTGTTATTCATCGTGATTTGAAAACATATTACCACTATGTACAAAATGCTCATATTGTTAGTGGTTATTATTGTAAGGTAATAAGTTTGTTTACAAACCACGGAATCCTAATCAGTATCAGTACTGTTCTTCCTGAGGGCCCTACAATTATCATTACCCCCAGCCAGGTACACAATAACCCCTGGGTGGAGAGCGAAAAATGTGGATGAATGTCTTGCCAACCTTGTGTTATAAAATTGTGTTATTCATCGTGATTTGAAAACATATTACCACTATGTACAAAATGCTCATATCGTTAGTGGTTATTATTGTAAGTTAATAAGTTTGTTTACAAACCACGGAATCCTAATCAGTATCAGTACTGTTCTTCCTGAGGGCCCTACAATTATCATTACCCCCAGCCAGGTACACAATAACCCCTGGGTTAGAGCGGAAAATGTGGATAAATGTCTTGCCAACCTTCAACATTTTGTTTCATAAATTGTCTTATTCGTCGTGATTTGAAAACATATTACCACTATGTACAAAATGCTCTTATTGTTACTGATTATTATTGTATGAAGAAATCATGAAACAATACATCAAACTAAATAAAATTATTCAAGTCCGCTGTAATTACAAACTGACCTCTCCAGTGTTGAGTGCTTCAATTAGTCTATCTGTTGAGGCGAAATGTGTGATCTGGTTTAGGGGCAGACGCGAACCCTGCAAAGAAACAAAGAACCATCAGATTAATATTCGAGGCATATTTGTTTTTATAGGATGTTACATCCTGCCATCACCCCTTGGCACGCCTCGAGGTGATCCCCTTGAGTCTATAAAAACAACTATCCCTCTCATAGCAGTCATTATATCTATATTTTATAATACAGACCTCAGTGAAAACTACGCACATGACCTTTGTTGCGCCATTCATTTACAAGTGAAAAAAACTGCAGAGAGGGGAAGTTGGAGAAATTAGAGAGAGAGAGAGAGAGAGAGATGGGAGTGGGAGCAAAAAGTATAACAACTGAATCAGATCGGCAATTTAGTGAATGAGTTAGAGTTATAGAGCAGGTCTTGGATTATCCTGACAGGATATTCATTTCAAAATCATACAAGTCTAGGGTAAAGTATAATTGACACAAAGAGGGGAGCTCATAGGGTGCTTTTGTGTTTGTTTCTTTGCCCCGCTCTGGCTTTCTCCTTGTTTTTTCTTTCCCTTTCGCGGCCGGGCCGAGGAGGGGGCACATGCTCGTTATGCCCTATATTCCTAGATCCGCCACTGAAACCAAATCGGATCAAATCGAATCAAATCAAACCTATCTAACGGCGTCATCTTCGCCCCGGACTTCGCTCATCTGGTCTTACTCTCCAGATGCCCATTACTCATCTCAAGGTATATGGAGACCGGGCATTTCCCTCTATTGCTCCTCGCCCGTGGAATTCCCTTCCATCATCTATTCGCGATATTGACAACCTGGATCACTTCAAAGCTTCACCCAAAACTCACATCTTCCTTCAGACATTTAAATGGTAATTTTATTGGAGGAGCTCGCGCCTTTGAATGTTTTTAAACAGATATATGGCACCATACAAATGCTGTTCATCATCATCATCATCATCTATCCATATCAAAGCAAAGCAACAAAAAATCTAATCAAATTAAAACAAATTTATCAAAAATCAAATCAAATAAAATCCAACTATACCGCAATGTCAGTGTATCGGGCTAGACAGAACTCGTCGTAGGCCCACCCATCGCCGAACCCGACCTTCAGGTTAGTCAGATCATCGTATGAAAGTGTGCTGCCGTTCTTTGCATACATTGCAACTTTATTGGCTTGCATGTAAGGTTTTGTGAAGGAGTATGTTAGCAGACGGTCAAATGTTTGGATCCAACCTGAAAGATAAAACAAAGTGTTGGTATGGGGTCAGGAATTTGGTTCAACTCACATATTGGAAGCATATGCGATTTTACAATATTCAATGATCGTTGTATCGGTTGAAATCGAGTCTAAAGTGATGAAATTGTAAATACACTGTGAGTCGCTCATAAAGTTGGAATATTTTTTTTTCTTCCCCAATTTATGGAATTATTTTGACTGATTTATTCTTAATAGATCTAGATAAAAGTATACATTCTCAGATTTTACTGAATAATAATTTGCCAGTGTTTGTTTTGCGTCACTGCAAAAGCATGTGTATGCTACTATGCTTACCAACTAGGGGACCTACGTCATTAAGTCATAAATGACAGTAATGAGTGTTAATGCCCAACAAAAGGACAATAATATAGCACATCGACACGGTTTTGAGCTGGGGCCTCACAGTTAAGAGGCCATTGCTTTGCCACCGAACCATGACTGTACGCAGCGGGGGCTAGGGTAGAGGGCAGTTCCCACAAATAAAAAACAAACAAAGAAAATGCAATAAATTTTCAATAATTCATTGAATTTCCCCCCGGTCCCCAACAGAAAAAAAATCTTCTGTGTGCCCATGCCTTGAGCCATAATGCATGGCCGTACAGAGGATTTTTTTTTCAATCTAATAACAGTTGCATTCACGTCCTGGCGGGAACCCATTCGCAACCTGGGTGCATAGAGAGGAGCAATTTTTAGACAAAATGCCCTTTGCAATTACGACTTTATTATGTATATATACTCACCCGCGCACCCGTCATACCAGCCAGCCATTAGCCCGTGGCCGCCCCTTGCCCGCTGGCCTGCGTTGCTGTCCCAACAGTTGTCATAGATGTCGTATACCAACTTGCAGTTCTTGTTAGCGATGGAGCAAACTTGTGATATTGAAAGAGAAGAAAAGAAACTGATACAGGTTATGAAACATTGATCCACTTGCCTGTGTAAATAGTAAGAACAGTTTACAGAGAAAAGAATAAAAATCAATATTTTGTGAACCTGTTCAGAAAGTTTATGTGGTGTAGATGGATGCACTGCTTAGAACGGACAGTTTATTCATGAACTTCACACTTATTCTGTTTAGCCATTCGATAGCAGATGTTCGCTTAATTAAAACTATACTGTACATATAGCAATGAAGCAAAACCGCTTAATTAATGCGTTACAAAAATTCGGTTACGTTGATTATTCGACTTATTCAACATCTTAAAATTCTATATTTTTGTTTAACTACATCGTGTATAAGATTTATTTTAGTACACATCCTTCATGACCGGGAGCGTCGCTAGAAATTTTCGAGGAGGGACATGGAGGGGGGGGGGGGGGGGGAGCGGATGTAAGAATTTCAGATTATATTGTGGCCATCAAGGAAGCAAGCAAGCAAAAGAAAAGAAAGAAAAAGACAAGACTTGCAGACAATTCAAAACTTAGAATTTGCCTAGAGAAAAATGGATGGTTGAGGCATTGAGGTGGGATCTCAGGCCCTCCAATTAAAAAAAATAAGCCCCTCCCCCTATTTAGCGACGCTCCTAGCTGAAAATGCCCAACTAAAAACCGAGTGATGCTTAATATATTACTCATTGCAGATAATATCGCTAGTGATATTCGTTTGTCTCGCAATACCCGTATTCCGTAAAGTATATAAAAGACGCTTGCTTACAATATATTTTATCACCTGAAGTGTTGCAGCGGCGCACGAAACGTCGTGATCTTTTGATCCCTTGTTGACTTTTCATTGCGAGACAAACGATATCACTAGCGATATTATTTTTCAAAAAAAAAACGAGTGTTTCTTATTCTTACCCGCATCCACTACATCCGGGTTAAATCCCTTGATGGTGTAAGTCTCTTCATCCCTGTGTCAAAGATCAAAGGTCAAGGTCAAGAAAGATCAATGAGAAAGCGAAGATTAAATGTTCATATAAATCTTAGGAGTGGCCGGCATATCCAGATGAGAATGCAACGTGAAACTGTTTAAAGCGATACTAGACTGAAAACTCTCTGCCCTATATATAGCGCACTGTTTCTTAAACAACGCCTTGATATCTTCTCAATGTCAACGTGCCAACAGTGCCTAAACCCAATTCCTAATTCCCACTATAGTTCAATACTTTCAAAGATTGGAAGCGTGCGGAATTTCGAGACTCTTTTGAGAATCTGCATTATTTTGCTAAATATGCTGAATTGGTAGACAGACGACATAAGCAACGCAAGCCTTAGGTGTAAACAAGAAGATGTAGTAGTGCCCTTTGCGACCGACCCCAAAATCTTCGGTCGGCTTTAATTTGACCCCGTTTATTAGACAAAAAATGTTTAATGAATACAACATTTTTTTTTTTTTTTTTTTTAAATAGGATATTAATTATTTAAAAAAATATCATCAATCAAGGTTGGGTGTCGAACCCCCCCCCCCCCCACTCAATTGTTTTGTAATAATAATTATTTTTTTTATTTTTTTTTGGACAAAAGGGTGACCAAAAAAATGTGACCTCACACACCCCCCCCCCCCCCCCCCCCCCAACTGAACGAAAGATCGGTCGGCCACACAAATTTCCGGTAAAAATCAGAAATCAGCATTTTGAAGTGGATATTGGCTAAGAATCATCAGAAGAATTATTTACTATGATTTGTACCAAGATTGATAACTTTAATAGAATATGAACAAATAATAAAAATTGATTTATTAATCCTCATATTAAGTTGTGAAAACGTAATCCAAGTCTACTGACCTAAAAGGACCTTTTGACCTGGACTTTGTGACCTGGAATTTACGTCATATGATTTGTGATACTTGATAACCCTTGTGTACAAGTGTCATGGAATTTGAACAAACGCTTTTGAAATTATGCTAAAAATTCATAGTCTAAGTTTGCGGACCTTAAATTACATTTGACCTTGACTTTCTCACCTAAAAGTCAAATCACATGATTGATGATAATGAGTAATATGTTCAAGTTTGATGGCATGGGAATAGGGTATATACTTTCAAAATTATGATAAAAATTCAAAATCGTAACCTTTTGTTAAATGTTCATGTTGATGCCACAACATAGTCTAAGTTTGTTGAACTTTATGTGTGTGCGTGGGTGTGCGTGTTGTGTGTGGTGTTTTTATCTGTCTGGCAGTCTTTGTTCAAAACACTATTGTCCTCACCCAGCAACTTGGCGCAAGTGAGATATGGCAGTCTTGTAAAGAATGTCTGATGTTCAGTTATGCATGCAGAGATTCAAATGAAAATGTTACCTAAATATACTGGGAGGATAATTCTATCAAGACATATCATGAAACCCACGATTAAATATTCATACTTCAAACAATACAACTTTTAAAAAGTGGGACATTTTTTCTGACTCACTCTGTAGATGCATTGAGTAAGGAGATGGGTATGTTTTTCCGAAGAGGTAACCAGGTACTACATGTTGGGTGTTTAGCTAAAGATATAGCAAAATCCACACAAATTTTCCCTTCTGGATTCAAGCGTTACAATTTCACATATTTGGCAAGCATTGGTATAATGTGTTTATCGTGGACCCAACATGATTCTACAGTACATACTCTTTTTTTTTAAACTTGCTCCAATCTTCTTATTTGTTTCTGTGTAAGCCCACCATTAACAACTGGGGGACAGCATTCCATGACAGGACGAATATAGCCCGTATATACCAGTTTCAGATCAGCTAAAGACAGTCCATATCGTTCAGAAGCCTAAACATATACAACTTTCTATTTCTTCAGTGGACTGCACAATGACACCAAGAATGTTCACAGATCGGAAGTTTTGCAGGGGTGAGTTATAAATATAACAAGCTAGTTCGGCAGGAGGATTTTTGGAGAATGTCACACTAAGTGAAAAACACTTTGAAATCTGCTGATAACCAATCAGAAGCAAGGATTTCACTAGCTTATAACAAAAACTGTCATTTGTCACTGATGACAAGTTTTTTGAAATGGGGCCCTGGCACGTAGATCGATATGACACAAGCCTGACGAAGATAATATTCAGGGGCGCATTATTAGGTCTACATGGAACTTGGGGAAGAAGTGGGCGGTTGCGAGCTCGAGGGGTGCGCCTGAGTACACAAAGGGGCGTACAGCGGAAGCTATACAACAACAGCGTCAAATAAATGTGCTAACCTTGAACTGGTCTATTGTAATAATAATCCGTATAATAGATTATGTTTATCCAGGGTAGCCTCGCCGGTATCAATACCATTCTTTCTGCAATCATAATCAACCCGGCTACACAGTGCGTCCCAGAAAAAAAACGAAACCGAGAATCCGTCCCACTAGCTGTCTGCTGCCCTAACAACAAAGAACTTGAAGACGAAAGACTTCATGCACGGCTGATCCCGGGGCTGATCGTCATGCACGAAATGGAGTTTGTTCTTTGTTACTACGACAGGCAATCAGTGAAAACTAATTGGTTTAATAACATTATGGAAATGCAAGCATTTCTTTAAACTAACAGAACTTTGGTATTTCTGGCTCATTTTCCTGATTGAGGTGTCATAATTATGAAAGGGCAGAAAATTAACTTTCTGGAATATTGTTTTTCTCTTTGAAATTCAGATACCGTTCGCCAAATGACTTTCGGTACCCATTCTTCAAATTGTTTGTAATTACTCATGCATAAAATATGCATCATATAAACATCATATAAAAGAAGATGGTCTAAGCTTTACAAATATGTGTCATTTATTAATTATAATTGTGATTAAGTTATGACAAAACATCGATAACGGGATGTAAATGCAATAAGGTACTAAGTGGGTGAGGGCATACTACTGTCTTTTGTTTATGTTTTTGTTTAATCTAGCTGACTGTTTTTTCATATAATAGCCCATTGAAACCCTTCCTTTCATGGTGTTGCTTGGGGATTTCTGAGATAGCAACTGCTTAAAATGTGAATTTTGGGCGTAGTAACTTTGCGAATTGGACCATAATGTCCTATTTATTTTAAAGGTTAACTTACAAGTATTCAACGTTGCTACCATAGTATATGGCCTTTTTATTATGAAGTTAACTTACAAGTATTCAACGTTGCTACCATAGTATATGGCCTTTTTATTATGAAGTTAACTTACAAGTATTCAACGTTGCTACCATAGTATGGCCTATGTATTTGAAAAGTTAACTGACAAGTATTCGACGTTGCAACCATAGTATGGCCTTTTTATTATGAAGTTGACTTACAAGTATTCAACGTTGCTACCATGCATAGTATGGCCTATTTATTTTAAAGGTTATTTTACAAGTATTCAACTTAGCTACCGTAGTATGGCCTATTTACTATAAAGTTAACTTACAAGTATTCAATGTTGCTACCGTAGTATGGTATATTTATTATAAAGTTAACTTACAAGTATTCAACGATGTTTCCGTAGTGGCCGATAGCGATCATCCATATCCTCTCGTTACTAGTAACTGGTTCAAAGAAAGACAAAAAGAACAAAAAGACAAATCAATTTAATTCAGTATTCAATTCAGTATTCAATTCAAGTTTATTTCCCCATTTGGTTAAAAACAAAGAAATACAATCAACATATGTAGGTGTGTGTGGGTGTGTGTGTCTGTGTATGGGTTGACAGGTAGTTCTAATAGAATAAAGATCTGTAATACTATGATTTTCATGGTGAAGTATGTTTTATTTATGTCAAGATCGGCGGGACAAGTACCAGCTTTAGAAAAGATGAAGAAAACTATATTTAATTAGAGGGATGAGGAAAAGAAAATAGCCATTAGAATAGGAAAGCTGGGATTACATTTTCTAAAGTGGGAACAGCTTTGTATTAATTAAGATTTGTTTTCCTCTCCACCGTGAGCTTGTTAAAGTGTAACTCTATTTTGCAGCCATATCTTACTTATTTAGTATATTTTTCTTGAGTTGAGAATGTTAGCAGACATCCACTGAGGAGTGTGTGTGTGTGTGTGTGCGTGTGTTTGTGTGTGTTTGTGTGCGTGTGTTTGTATGAGGGAGGGGGATCTGGGAGTACCAGTAAAATAATCTCCAGTTGAGTTGAGTAAAAAAAAGAGAAGAGGATTCGCGGGGGGAAATGGCATCTAACAACATTACCCCCTTTCGAGTAAGAAAATTGGGGGGGAAATAGGGAAGATTAGAGAAAATAACGGGGAAATCGGTAAAATCAGGATAAAAGAGGGAAGAAGAAAAAAAATCTGGTAAAAAAATAAAAAATAAAAAAATCGGGTAACCGATTTAAAACGAGTTTTTATCAGGCCTGATTTATTTGGGATAATTTCCATTTGGTCTAATTATAATAAGTCTACTACCCATATGGTTTAAACATTTTTATTTATTTTTTGGCCCTAGAAAATTTCAAAATCGCAACCCCCCCCCCCCCCCCCCCCCTTGAGCACCAAGAGAGGAGGCCCGTTTCCAAATAAAGGTAAAATTCACGTGTTTTTACCTCTTTTTTCCCCCAGGGGAGGGGGCCGGGCCGCGTATTTTTTATTTACACGCTAGCGAGGGGAGTTTCTTGATTAATTCCAATGAAACCGCTCGCGAAAAGTCTAGGACTGGATCGGAGAGCTCGCTAGTGTGAATTTACATCGAGGACAAAGTTTGCTTAACTTTGTCTTGAAACACTTGAATGGTTATGGAACCTGTTTGTGTTTCTAATCTTCAAATATAAAAAACACATCAACATATTACCTAGACATCTCATCACCATAGCCATTGTAAAACCATATATTAATGATACATGTAAAATATAGATTGAAGCAATTCTCGTCAATTGGCCGTATCCTTTAGTGTGATTTATATAATGGATTTTGAGTAATATTTGCATTGATATACCCGAAATTGAAGAATAGATACAGTGCATAAACTGGAATATATGGAGATGTGGAGAAATCAATTAAGTTGGAGATCAATTGGAAGGAAGTAACGAGGAATATAAAAGCAAGGGACACTGGGAGATGAGGAAAGCAAGAAGTGATTGACATTGAGAGATGACTCGCCAAATAGCCTTGTATTAATGAATCCTTTATATAATGTTGTCTTGAGAGAAAGTAGACGATTTTTGTTTTAGTTGGAGATTAGTGTGAGTATTAGAAATATCGCAAATAGAATTAATGAGAATTTTTTTTTAAATCGAGATCAATACATATAATTCGACGGGGAATCTCCAACTGGCATTCATGTGCGATGTCACACGTGGGGGTAACGCATGTCACACACAGAAATATGAGAAGAAGAGAGAGAATAATGTAAAAGAGAAGAAGATAGAGGATAGAGGAAAAGGAGAGAGACAGAGAGAGAGAGAGAGAGAGGGAGAAATAGAGAGAAAGAAAGAAAGAAAAAAAAAGGAAGAACATGAAACTTAAATTTACACTTAGGCTGAGTTGGCTCGACATGTGCATAAAGCACAACAATACGAAAACAGAAATGATATATAATTGTCTTAAGAGAGAAAGATAGCCCCTTTCATTTCATTTTAGAAATAACCTATGTGACTTTCAAGGAGGAAATTACAATTTCTATCGCTCGTAACGACTATTTTGAATTTCCTATTTTTTTGTATAATTCAAGAACTCCCTGGGGCTCCGCCCCAAGACCCCCGACTAAGGCAAATTATTTACACAATTTCTTGCTGTCTGCTGCCTCGAGATCACTGGACTCTGACAGGAGCGAAGAAAGGTATCAATGTATAGCAAGAATCCCTATTCAGTGAAGGATTTATCCTTTGTATTATTAAAGACTCCCGGCAAAGGCTCTCCCCCCCCCCCCCCCCGCACCCCATCCGTAAAGATAGAAGTGGTTCCCAATTAGACAACCAAATTGGAGAGAGTGTGATTTTTTTGTAGTTTAAGCTTCTAACAACCACTCCCGTGGACCTTTTATTATGCATACGTCTTGCTGTCTGCTGCCTCGAGATCACTGGAGCGAAGAAAGGTAACAATAGCAAGAATCCCTATTCAGTGAAGGATTTATCCTTTTTATGCAGATGCATTCTTCTATAAAGTTTTAAAATACAGTCTAGGCTCCCCGCGAGCGGTTTTCATTGGCATTAATCGAGAAATACCCCTCGCTAGCGTGTTAATAAAAAATACGCAGCCGGGCCTCCCCCCCCCCCCCCCCCCTCTCACCCCTTGACCTGCCAAGTGAAAATGTGATGTGCATAGAAAACGCCCTCATGTGTCCAGACTCGGACTAAACTGTTACTTGATTTACAAAGACGTAATTATCATGCACTGCTTTTTATGGTCTCCGTTGTGTTAGTAGATGGTAGTAAAAAATCACTTACGGGGGTTCAAAATAGCAACAACAACAACAAAATTGCCTCGTCGCTATGCGGCTCGTCAAAGATGCCCTGCATCGTCATTGGGTCATCCGCCCCCCCCCCCCCCCCCCACGGCCGGCCCCTTAGCAAAAAGTTGGAACCGCCCCTGTGCATGCCAACATCATTTCACGAAAAGAGATAGGGAAACGCATATCTAACTTTATGGGCAATAGGACGTGTGTCAATACATACCTGCACCGGACGATCCAGCCGTGTAGATGTTGATTGGCTGCGCCCCGCCCGTGCCTGCTCCGTTGGATTTAGTCAAGCCCAAGACCCCGAGCACCAGCGCGATGATGCTGATGATAGCGAGTAAACAAACCAATAAAACAGTTACTCTATTCTCTCTCATGATGAAAGTACGGGTACACCAAAACCTACGCAAAGACTTTACAGTTAAAACAGAGTTCGACGTGAACAGACCGACAAGTGTGGAGCTAGTTTCGAAACTGTATAGCCTAGCCTAATATTCTAGAGAGGAATAGAATAGGGACTTTTAGATTCGCATGAAGACAATGGGGATTGCTACGATCGACGTCCTTTTAATGCACTGCCTTGAATGGACGTCACACGTATTAGTCCACGCAAATCTAAAAGTCCCTATTATCGCGGATTCAGCGATTATGATACAAATGAATACTTCATAATTCAGTGAATCAATCCATGGGCGTAAATCCTGACGTAATACCTCACGTTCAGGGGGGGGGGGGGATGAATGAATAGATCATCCCCCTCTCCCTGAACAATAGGTATTACGTACTCTTACATAACTCCTTCATCTCTCTCTCTCTCTCTCTCTCATACGCCTATCTACCTACTGTTTTCTGTCCTCCTTATCTCCCCCCTCTCTCTCTCTCTCTCTCTCTTTCTCCTCTCTACCTTGCCTTTTTCTTTCCTTCTTTCATTTCGACTCCTCCAATGTCTGATTGAATTTATCTTTCACCTTCTTCAGTAAGATACCATTATTTAAGTTCACACAATACATGTTCAAAGTCTGGTTTTGAAATATAGTATGTTTAAATCTTTAGTGTGATATTTTGATAGTTTACGCATTACTCACAATTTCCGCATGCGCATTACCATTTCCTTAAAAGTATAACTTCATTTATTGTATTTTAACTGTTTTAATCTGTATGAATGACATTAAACGTGGCACTATGAACTGTAATTTTCCATACACAGTCATTATACTTCCTCTAATTGCAATGACGACCTTCGTCATTGCCTTGTTTTCGTTCACATTCTGCCCCATTAATATTCTTATCCTGGTTTTCCTTATCGTCCGGAAATCGCATTCGTTTTGCACATAGTGTTTGTTATTCCTAGTTAGGTGCTTTCCTCATGTCCATTTCATTTCAAATTTCATAGGCATAGTCTCTAGCATCTCATCAAGGTCACCTACTTTTTCGATTTTCGAAATCACTCATGCATAACCGTCCAGGTGCCATTTTGTCCGTTTCTGGTCCATTTTAAGGCCTTTCTTTCGTCCTTCCTATCTCCACTGTCCTTGATCCTACAGACTTCTAACAAATTCCTCTAGATAGTCTAAGAGATGTTCTTTAATCTGCGATGTATAACTTGCCCTTCAAAATGCCATCTTCATACTCAAAATTCAAATCTGAAACCGTCTCCGTCAACAGTCTCTCAAATTCTTGAAAAATTGACCCCTAAATAATCTAAAACTGCCATAACTTTCTCATATAAATTTCGTTTTGTATTAAAATCTCACAGTATGTTTGGCTTATAATTGCACATAGCCATGCCAAATTTCACGCTCCAATGGTATTGCACAACATAAATAGCGCCCTCTAAAGTTCTGGGAATTGGCTTTCTCTCTGTGGCCGTATCTCCATAATGGCTTGGCAAACCCGTACCCTTTCTTGACCTTATATTTGTATCTCCTCTATCGTTCTCTCTCTCTCTCTCTCCGTCTCTCTCCTTTCACGCGTACTTTTTGGCACCCCTTTGTAAACAAAAAGTTGGTCTTAGTGGAAACAAACAAATCCAGGGAGGGGAGATTATAGAAATCGAACAAAGAAGAAAGTCATGAAAATTGACACTCGAGATCGATAACTTTCTCCTTGTCAAGTTGGTCCTGATGTGTATAATATGTAGGCCAGGGGTTCTCAAACTTTTTTTTTGACGGTCTGGAAGTGATTTCTATGAAAGCTGTAAGTAGTGGAGGCTGTTAGGGCTAAATAGGGGTTGTTTGGTGCAGATTCTTCTAAAAGCACCAAATTTGGCCCAGAGGTAGATTATACCATACTTTTACGATTTCTGCCGGACGCCAAGAAGGTCACCCTCTTGGTATGCCATATTGAGCAAATCCAAAATGGCCGCCATCTGAGTTAAAGGTCAAGCGTAGTTCCAAAAAGAAAAGCGCTTGTATGATAATAGTTTATATATTTATGGGGTTTGGGGGGTCAGAGAATCAGATTTTGATGTTGTTTCATCGATTTGAGGTCTACTAGGGGCTACCATACTGGTCATATTGGTCAAATCCAAAATGGCCGCTATCTGATAGTTACAGGTCAAGAGTAGTTACAAAAGGAAATGGGCTAGTATGATAAAAGTTTATATATTTATGGGGTTTTCGGGGTCAGGGAATCTGATTATGATATTCTTTCATCGATGTGAGATCTCCTCGGGTCATACTGGTAATATTGGTCAAATCCAAAATGGCCGCCATCTGATAGTTACAGGTCAATAGTAGTTCCAAAAGAAAAAGAGCTAAAATGATAACAGGTTATGTATTTATGGAGTTTTCGGGGTCAGAGAATCTGGATATCATGTTCTTTTACCAATTTGAGATTTACTTGGGGATGTCATGCTGGTCATATTGGTCAAATCTAAAATGGCTGTCACCTTTGAGTAAAAGGTCAAGTGTAGTTCCAAAAGGAAAAGGACTAGTATGATAACATTTTATATAGTAAGGGGGTTTCCGGGGTCAGAAAATCCGATTATGATGTTGCTTGTATCAATCAGAGGTCTCCTTGGGGCTGTCATGCTGGCCATATTGGACAAATAAAAAAAATGGCCGCCATCAGAGTTAAAGGTCAATCGTCGTTCCAAAAGGAAAAAGACCAGTATGATAAAATTTGATAAATTCATGGGGTTTCCGGAGTCGGATAATCTGATTATAATGTTCTTTTATCAATTTTATGTCACCATCCTGTCCTAAGGCTACAATGAAGTCCATTTCCTGGTTGAAGAAGATGAGTGAAGATGCGCCAAATTAACACTTGAGTGGGTATAAATCTTGGCCTGCGCCCATATGTTTAATCAATATGCAAACTTTCCTCTGTGAAATGCATAATAAAATAGTTTTCGAGGATTGACAAGGAAAATGGATAAACAGTAGAAACAGACCATGGATAAAGAAATAAACAGCTTGTTCGATTTGTTTTGAAGCATGATATTCAAAGACCCGAAACAGCTTTATCTTTATTATCCATATAAATAACGTCTATAATCACTCTGAGATGGAATAAAATATCAATACGAATTGCATTATGCAACGTCTAGACATAAAGGTCGAGTCCCTGGGACTTGGATCACGATAATGCCGATAATACTTTAACGATGACCATAGAAATGCCTATTATTATTATTTAGTAAAGTTTACTATAAAGAACCAATTTCGACATTCAGAAATGATTTTCGGTGACTGATGTGTCAAATGTGATCATTCACAAAGGAAAGGCCAGCACACAAACATATTACAGTTCCTCTCTCAGCTCTCTTTATGTTCATGTGACCTTTGTAAAAGTTCGTTCCCGATTTTGGCGCAAGCGGAGTGTGCAATTACGTACTCGCTTATTGATAAAATAACATCATAATCAGATTATCCGACCCCGGAAACCCCATGAATTCATCAACTTTTATCATACTGGTCCTTTTCCTTTTGAAACTACGCTTGACCTTTAACTCGGATGGCGGCCATTTTTTATTTGGCCAATAGACCAGCATGACAGCCCCAAGGAGACCTCAAATCGGTACAAGCACATCATAATCAGATTCTCTGACCCCGAATACCCTCTCAATATATAAACTTTTATTATACTAGCCCATTTCCTACGAAACTACACTTGACCTGTAACTATCAGATGGCTTTTGATCAATATGACTAGTATGGCAGCCCCAAGAAAAGCTCAAATCGATGAAAGAACGTCATAATCAGATTCTCTGACCCAGAAAACCCCAGAAATATATAAACTTTTATCATACTAGCGCTTTTCCTTTTGGAACTACGCTTGAGTGACCTTTAACTCAGAAGGCGGCCATTTTGGATTTGCCCGATATGGCAGTCCCAGAGAGCGCCCTTCTTGGCGTCCGGCAGAAATCGTAATAGTATGGTATAATCTACCTCTGTGCCAAATTTGGTGATTTTTAGAAGAATCTGCACCAAAATATCCCTAACAGCCCCCCCCCCCCCCCCTAAAGGTCCGAAATGACATTTGTATACTAAAGATAATGAGGCTTGTTTTTGGTCAAATATCTGATCCAAGGAGATTATTGTTATAGTTTAAAAAACAGAGCCGTCAGTGCTTCCACTCGTTTAAATAGAGTTTCCCGAAAAGAAAACCCAATTTCCTGGAATTTGAAGGAATTTTCTTAAAACTTTCAAAATGCCTCTTACGTAGATTTTTTATTTGGATGAATCGCCATGACGTTTGAATATATATTAATTATTTAGTGGGCTTATTTTGCCTTCTAATGGATTCGTACATGGCAGAGCTTGAGGGGCCTGGCAAAGCCCCAGGATGCTCTCGAGTTTATTTGACTTTCAAGAGAGAAAATTGTCTTGAAGGGAGAAAGTGAGGTTATTTCTTTCTCTCTAAAAGACAATTTTATGAGATGGAATGTTCAATCTGAAAGCTTTATGTGCTCTTTGAAAATAGCACACAATGGGGGCAATGCACTTTAAATTTCAAGGGATGGATTAGAGTTTTTATCGCTCTTGAAAGTCGAATAGCCCCTTCATTTCATTTTAGAAATAAACTCTAATCAACCCCTTTAAATTGCACTGCCCCTATTGTGTGCTCTTTTTAAGACCTCAGATTAGGCAGCAAATAGCTGAACACGCCCTTAATACTGGACACAACATTCAATGGGATGATGCCCACATCATTGAGTTTGAAACGCACTTTTGGTCAAGAATGGTAGAAGAATGCATCTGCATAAAAAGGATAAATCCTTCACTGAATAGGGATTCTTGCTATAAATTGTTACCTTTCTTCGCTCCAGTGATCTCGAGGCAGCAGACAGCAAGACGTATGAATAATAAAAGGTCCACGGGAGTGGTTGTTAGAAGTTTAAACTACAAAAAACTCACACTCTCTCCAATTTTATACCACAAAAGGTTGTCTTGGGAACCACTTCTTTCTTTACGGATGGGGTGCAGGGGGAGAGCCTTTGCCGGGAGTCTTTAATAATAAAAAGGATAAATCCTTCACTGAATAGGGATTCTTGCTATACATTGTTACCTTTCTTCGCTCCTGTCAGAGTCCAGTGATCTCAAGGCAGCAGACAGCAAGAAATTGTGTAAATAATTTGCCTTAGTCGGGGGTCTTGGGGCGGAGCCCCAGGAAGGTCTTGAATTATAAAAAAAAATAGGAAATTCAAAATAGTCGTTACATGCGATAGAAATTGCAATTTCCTCCTTGAAAGTCACATAGCCCCTTTCATTTCATTTTAGAAATAACCTATCTTTCTCTCTTAAGACAATTATATATCACTTCTGTTTTCGTATTGTTGTGCTTTAGGCACATGTCGAGCCAACTCAGCCTAAGTGTAAATTTAAGTTTCATGTTCTTCCTTTTTTCTTTCTTTCTTTCTCTCTATTTCTCCCTCTCTCTCTGTCTCTCTCCTTTTCCTCTATCCTCTATCTTCTTCTCTTTTACATTATTCTCTCATTTCTTCTCATATTTCTGTGTGTGACATGCGTTACCCCCACGTGTGACATCGCACATAAATGCCAGTTGGAGATTCCCCGTCGAATTATATGTATTGATCTCGATTTAAAAAAAACTTTCTCATTAATTCTATTTGCGATATTTCTAATACTCACACTGATTCCAACTAAAACAAAATCGTCTACTTTCTCTCAAGACAACATTATATAAAGGATTCATTAATGCAAGGCTATTTGGCGAGTCATCTCTCAATGTCGATAACTTCTTGCTTTCCTCATCTCCCAGTCTCCCTTGCTTTCATATTCCTCGTTACTTCCTTCAAATTGATCTCCAACTAAATTGATTTCTCCACATCTCCATATATTCCAGTTTATGCACTGTATCTATTCTTCAATTTCGGGTATATCAATGCAAATATTACTCAAAATCCATTATATAAATGACACTCAGGATACGGCCAATTGACGAGAATTGCTTCAATCTATATTTTACATGTATCATTAATATATGGTTTTACAATGGCTATGGTGATGAGATGTCTAGGTAATATGTTGATGTGTTTTTTATATTTGAAGATTAGAAACGCAAACAGGTTCCATAACCATTCAAGTGTTT
>JAVYIG010018466.1:0-19622 GCA_035222895.1 Strongylocentrotus droebachiensis | reverse complement strand
CATTCAGTGTAAGTTTCGTTTGATTCTGCGAGAATTAATTTTCTTTTTTTTTACCAGAACTGGAGTTTATCTTTACATTCCAACGGCATTTGGAATACAATACACTACAATACAATACAATAACATTCACTTCATCATTAAACACGAGTTGCAGCAAAACAATGTAATATATGAATTGAACAATAATAATTAACTTAGACAGACAGAATTGAAAGAGATTAAAAGTTGTATTTTCTTACCTGAAAAAGAAATGAAGAGGCTGGTCAGAATAGGTTGTTTACTGTGAAGCATCATGTATAGAACTGATGCTATCAGGCAGAAACCACTGACATGACCAACGCCTTCGATTGGTTTCGTTTTGGGGGAGAGGGAACAATATGAGTCACCACTTCTTGGAAACAGGGTTTCTGCATCTTTGCAGCAAGCAGTGAAGAATGTGCAAACTTTTTAAGATACTGGTGTGTAAAATATATGTCAATACTAACAGGATATATGTTTACAACATTTTGAGGGAGGCCTATTTCCAGGGCCTTACAAAATTACAAATTCATGTTGATCTGTAATACTGTATACATCACATATATTTAGGACATTTTGATGTATATTTATGTCATTTGTTTTATATTATTGTTTTATATTATTTTTGTTCTACTTGCTAAGTTCCACCCCTAAAACAAAACCTCCCAGAAGTAAATGACTTTTGTGATATCATCATGCAAAGACGTGATAGAGAAGGACTGGAATCAAGGCCGCTCTCATTTGACTCCATGCTCCAAGCCGCCGAAAAGTTATGCGCTAATCTGCAACTGCTTGCCCAGGTGGTGAGATAAAAAGAGCGCATGAATTTCAGGATTTAGAATTCCTACATCAGAAAATGGTATCACAGGCAACTGTTCGCTGTCCCTTTCAATGATTTCTCATCCATTGATGAATGTGTAAAGAGTAGATCAAGTGAACACAACTTGTGTAATGTCATCCTTTTTTAACTTCAAAAATACAAAAAACACGCAAAAATACGCATTAGCAAAGTTAATGTTATTGAAGATTGTAATTCATGGATCAAATAACGGGACATGAAAACATGCACAAATTAACGCATTATCCTAAACTATTGAGTTTTTTGTCAGGATGTAATTTTTCTCTTGCCAACTCTGGCACAACAAATTATAGGAAGGACGGAGTTCTAAATTTGAAAATTTGTTTCCATGCACTATTCCCAATACAATCCCCATATAAAGTTTTTGATTTTACACTGACATTTTGCCTTTCAGGTGCTTCGAATAATTATTCGCGGGCTTTGGCGCCATATTCGCGTTGGGTCCTACCATTCTTTCATGAGATCGACGGTTGCTATCAACAACTATACATTACTTGCAGGCGGGGGGGGGGGGGGGGAATTTCTCCTTGGTTTTTCCCTCTCTCATCCTTTTTTTACAGAATACTAGAATCACCCTCAAAGGAGTGAATCAACAATTGGCACTTATATTATCGATTTTTTTTTTTTTTAGGAATGGATAATCGACTGCAGTAAACAACAATGAAACAACATAATATACTTCATCATGCAATGGCACAGCAATCACGAATGATAATCCGTATTTTCGTTACTTACATTGCCCCTAGTGATGACCTAGGAGAAAGGTGTAGTTCGTCGCTTGCTCAAGAACAAAATTTGTTGAATTACTTTAATTACGTACTTCTTTCAACATCGCACACATGAACAATCCTCACAAATAAAACAAAACAAAATAAGAAAAAACTAAATAAAACACAACATATCAAACCAAATTTAAATAAAAACCAAAACAAGTCAACATTAAACAAAACAAACATATTAACAAATACCCACTCACGTGGGTAGCAGTTTTGTATAGAAATAAATTAGGTTGAAATCTGGTAGTGCTTTTGTATTGTGTAAGAAAACTGTGTGAAAGCTATGGAAATGTCTGAAGGACAAAAGTATTTGCATGGTGGGAAGCTTTAGAATCAAAATGATAGGATATTGTCTCAGTCTTGTGAGTAGTACATGCATTGTACATATACTTGCGTATATGGGACTACACTAACATGTGGGATGTATTACTGGTCTATAACCTTTAGTTGAAACTAGTCTTATTAAACTATGAGGGGTACTAGAAGAGCCAACGTTTTATTCAGGGGACTTTTTTATACGATACTCTTTCACTCAAACATGAAATGAACAAAAAAAAAAGCTCACAAATAATTTCACCTGTTGCTGAACCCTACCTTCTCTTTCAAATTATACAGCTGTAATGAAGAATGACTGCAGTATGAAAGCATTCGAGTATGATTGACGATTACTGTGATGAAGATAACGACGTGATTATGGCTTTAGTCCCACGCGAAGGTTGTAATGGTTGTAAGAGGAGGGGGAAAAGAGGAACAATCTAGGGAGCCTACACAATATACATGGACAATCCTATCATTATTATACATATCCATAACTCATTTATCAATTAGAGGACCAACTCAAAGTTGCCCGCCACTCCACCAATGTTGAATTTGTTTTTTTGAGCCAGACACGGTACTGTCTGGTTAATTATTATGTATGTCTCCTTTGCCGAAAGTCTAAAAATGATTGGGGTAAAATTTTACCAATATTGACGCTACCCCGTCCCTCTCTGTCTCTCCTTCTCTCTCTCACCCCCCCCCCCCCCCCTCTCTCTCTCTCTCTCTCTCTCTCGATCTTAATATATATATTTTGTTATCTCCTCCTATCCCTCTCTTCTTCTTACTCTACCTCTCTATCTTACTCTTTATTCTTTCTCTTTCACTTTTGCCTCCACGAACCCTCTCTCTTTCTTTCTCTCTCTCTCTCTCTCTCTTTCTCTTTTTCTTTCTCTATCCTCTCCCGTCCTCCCCTCTCTGTTTCCTATTTCTGTCTCTCTCTATCTTTCTATTTTCCTCTAACATGTAATGGTGATCCAAACATCATGTATCAACTACCAGTTGTCACACTTGGAAATTTACTTATCTTTCTTAATCTTGGAGGAATTGAAACCATACTCATATCAAATGGTAGGGCTTCATAAGCTTCAACAGGCCATATAAAAATTACATAACCAAAACGTGGGTCTCTCTCTCTTTCTTTTTGGAAAAGGTGTTGTTGTGTGATCTAATGTTTAATTATAGAATGGCTCGGTCAATTTCGCAAGCTTTTCATTCGTTTTGATACAAAGTAATTTAAATTCGCGAAATAAAGCTTGCTGGCGTGTAAATTTCATTCAAAGTAACCCTTTTTTTCTTTTGATTTACTTATTCGGTCAATGGATTTAGCACTTGTTTCATTCAATTTAACAACCGCTTTATACAAATGCGCAGTTTGCATTCATTTTCATCAACAATGGCAAATCGGATGTCCGTACCATTCAATTTCACTTTGGATCATTCTAAATAAATAAAAAGTCATTCATATTCGCCTATCTTTACAAACCTATGGTATATGCACATGTTTCTCATCTAAATAAACAAATGAGTTATATAACATGTATTGTAATTCTTGGTCAATATCCGGTGATGTGTTTTTATAATTTGTTAACGATTGTGTAGCGCGATTGTGCTTGTTACTGTATGTGATCGTGATCGTGATTGTAATTGAGATGGCGATTACGATTGTGACTGAGAGGCTTTTTCACACAGGCAGAGATAGCGCGGTCTAGCGCCCTAGAAAGCGCTTTCTCTGCGGTGTGGAAGGTACAACGTCGTTTCGGTCCGCCCAACAGCGAGCCACGGCGAGCCAACACTGGAGCACCTCTTGGGGGGGTGATCCACGATAGATAGCGCGGTCTAGCGCGCGCCTCTAGACCGCGCTATCTCTGGGCGTGTTCACACCGCAAGGGGGGGACAAACGGCGTAAATAGTGCCGTTAATCGCTGTGTCCGTGATTGGTCTGATGTTGCATGTCCTTCGCTCAGATTGGCTGAGCCGGTGCAAACCGCGTGGGCGGTACCGCTGACCGACTGGTTGATGTTCTGTGTCCGGGTGAAATTACATGGGGCGTGCCGTCGTATGGTTCTGATCCAAGAATCCGGAATCTCGATCCCGTTGTCCCTGTTGATGTTGTTAGGTTGTAACCGAATCTGGATCGCTTCCTTTACGCGGCGTGTATACCAATACTGTTCTTTTGCTAAGCACTTTACTCCATTCCAGTCGGGTCGTTGTTTCTCGTTCCAAGCATGTTCGGCTACGGCTGAATTGTCTGTCAGTCTTAATCTGATGTCACGTTTGTGTTCCCACATTCTTTCACCTACTGGCTGGCCCGTTTCCCCGATGTATTCCTTATCACATGAGCCACACGGTATGCTATATACACTCTAAATTACAGGGATTTAAAATTTAAATCTTAAGCCGGATTTGAATGAAATTAAATCCATAAAGATTGATTTTTAATCTTAAAAGATTGCTAAACTGGTTCTTAATCCGAGTTTCAAATATATTTTTTTCAATCCCAAAAGATTAAAAAAAATCAAATTGACCAATCCTGGCGATAAGATTTTGTCACATGACACGTGACATCATGCGAGCGGGAATACTTTTCGATCTTTTGAACTTATTTTTTAATCCTTTACAGATTAAAACTTTTTAATCCTAGCGAAGATTAATTTTAAATCCACATCGATTGGTCCCTACCTACAGTACATGAAAGATTTAAAAATAAATCCTATAGATTTAAATTTAAATCCCTGTAATTTAGAGTGTATCTCTATCACATCATCAAGTAGAGGTGTTGTGGACGAGTGGATAAGTCGCCGGACTGTGGATCACAAGGTCCGTGGTTCAAGTCCCGCCGCAGCACTAATGTCCTTTGGCAAGACATTGATCTACATTTGCCACTCTCCACCCAGGTGTTAAATGGGTACACTCTAAATTACAGGGATTTAAAATATAAATCTTAAGCCGGATTTGAATGAAATTAAATCCATAAAGATTAATTTTTAATCTTAAAAGATTGCTAAACTGGTTCTTAATCCGAGTTTCAAATATAAAAAAAAAGAAGTCCCAAAAAGGATTGCTTTTAAATCTTTATCAGGGTTAATTTTAATCTAGAAAGATTTATAATATAAATCTTTTGAACTTATTTTTTAATCCTTTACAGATTAAAACTTTTTAGTCCTAGCGAAGATTAATTTTAAATCCACATCGATTGGTCCCTACCTACAGTACATGAAAGATTTAAAAATAAATCCTATAGATTTAAATTTAAATCCCTGTAATTTAGAGTGTACCACACCATTGCGTCTGTGTTCAGGAACTGGGTCTTTCGGGTTGACAAGTTGGCTCCTCAATGTAGTGTCAGATTTGAAGATGGTACGGATACCATGATTCTCAAGTCGACGACGGAGTTGGGGTGCGATGCTTTCAATGTAGGGTAGTACAGCCATGGATTTGTACTCCTTACGCTCATCCTGCGTAGTGACTGGCCTTTGCTTGGAAGCATTGCATATGAATGATTTGGGGTAACCATTGGCAGATAGAGCGCCTCTCACATGACTTCGTTCCGCATTTGCCCCTTGTGGCTTAGTGACGATGCGATCCGCTCTGTCGTGTAGGCATTTAACAACACCTCTTTTGACCGACAGGGGATGGTGCGAGTCATAGGCTAGGTATTGGTCGGTATGCGTCGTCTTTCTGTAGACCGTAGTGGTGATGGCTCCCAGCACTGGTTCTGTGAACCAAAGTGTCCAAGAACGCTATGGAGTTGGCCACTTCTGCCACCATGGTGAAGTTAATGGATGGTTGTTGGTCGTTGACGTATTTGAATAGATTGTCGACTTCCGATCGTGCGACTACGATGAAAGTGTCATCGACATAGCGCTTCCATACCCTGGGCGCACATGAAGATGGACATTCTCTCAATGCATTTTCCTCGAAGTCCTCCATGTACAGGTTTGCGATCACTGGGGATACGGGGCTGCCCATTGCTGCGCCCTCCGTCTGCTTATATGGAAGGAGCCTTTGTAGAGAAAGTATGTGGAGCGGAGTACAAAATCCAATAACTCTGTAACTTGTCTCGGGTTCAAAATATTTGTACGAAACGTCGTGAGATTTCTTTCTTATTACACTTCGCGAGACAACTGGATATTTGTTCAACTCTTGATTTTATTTCCGCGATGGACAACATTTTTCAATATAAATAAGGCCTTTAAAAGTAAACATATTGCCTTTAGTATTTTCCTTGACCTTTCTAAAGCATTTGATAGTATTAACCATGTCATATTATTTAAAAAAGAATATTATGGAATAAGGGGAATATGTCTAGAATGGATAAGAATATATTTGAATAACAGAAGTCAGTTTGTTTACTTGGATGATATCAAGTCGTCTTTACTCAAGATCTCTGTAGGTGTACCCCAAGGTTCAATATTAGGCCCCCTTCTATTTCTGCTTTACATTAATGATGTTCAATATGTTACTCAACTCATTTGCCCTGAATTATTTATGCTCAAATATTCTTTGTGTATACTTTTCCATCACACAGACCGCCTGATTTCCTTTTGTTGTGTACTAAATTATGTTCTGTATCTACCAATATATTTTTAATTTATTCCTGGAGACCAGCCCTTGACAGGTCAATGGCCTTTGTTGGCTCCACCACAGTCTCAAGTATAAGTTCTAGGTGCTTAAAATTCTTGTAATATTGTTATGTTATTTTCTTGTTTTGTTTTGTTGTATTTAATCAGATATTGTATGTAAATTGTTATATGTTTTTTATGAGAAGTGGAAAATAAAATAAATGAAAAAATAGCCACTCCCATAATACCATGACAACCCTGACCATTGACCAATCATAAGCATGTTTAAGTCACCCATCCCAACATTGTTTCTCTCCCCAAACTTTCCTGATTGTAAAGTTGGAGAATGATAGAAGTTCAGTTTTAGCCATCAACCGCTGAACAAGGATTTTGAGATAGACTACAGAGAGATAATATTTTGTATCTCGGATCCTAGAGATGATTGTGGGAATTGTGTCAAGTATCTACGATGAATAAAGGTTTCTTAAATCGTAACAAGAACTAGTACAGTGTCTTTATGTATGATCCTCGCCTCCTACACTCACAGATCTCTACACGACAATAGTTTTAAAAAAAACAGTGCCTTGATACCCCCTCCCCCCCCCCCCCCCCCCCCACCATTATGGTACGCCACTCCAATAAATACAGTTATAGTCTGTAAACACACACTTTGCATGGAATTATACCATTGCATATTCATAAAAAGACACTCTTGCTTAGCTCCATGATAATTCTATATTGATGTGGCTAGGTTATATCTACTTAACACATGATCGTTCAGTTGCTAAATAGTGATGATTTAGTGGGTATACACCCCCTATTGCGGACAAATAACATGTTTGTTGCTTTACCAACCCATACATTTTGAAATGGATTTAGCATGGAACTAAGCTTGCGGGGTTCTGTATATTATGATCCTACTGGGTAAGATTCACATGTTTAATTTGTCTGCAAAACGTGTGAAACTGTATGGAAAGAAACGAATTTGAATTCACGGAAGACGCTATAACGTAATCGCGAATCGTCTCGCTTTAAATTGAACGAAAATTTTACGAAAAAGAAACGCGTTTTAATTGGAAAGAAAATAAAATCTGTTTGAATGATCGTTTTAGGAATTTAAATGCTAAAAACGAATTTGAACGAAAAATAACAGCTGCGGTGACAGAATCGGCGAAATTGAATGGACATAAAATGAATTTGCGTGGCCAACTTACGAAAGTGACCGATAAATCCTTTACTATCTGGATTCCAGATATTATGAGGCAGCGTGCACAACATTATATTCAAACAACTCGTTGACATGAATCATCCTGATTTATCAATTTAGCGAGAAGTAAGGCGAACGAATGGAAACATATTTCAATATACAGTACAATACACTAAATAAGGTTATATTTGGGTGCCATGTTGCCCGAATCATGATAAAATTCGGCCAGTGAGGAATAGAGAAAGAAAGAAATAGACATTTATAAAAAAAAAAAGAAAAGATATTGATCACATTTCTTTCATATTGTAGGCCCTGATCTATGTTAAAACTTTCATAATGAATTGTTACTTTTTATGTTAATCTTTCTTCCTCCAGATAAGACAAACACACCCCATCCCACATGCATACACCTGTTTCTCATTTTATTGCATAATTACCTATTTATCATCCACTTCCTTTTATGACACCAACCTTGTTCACAGCAAAATCAAATACATATACCGTATATTGTACAGCTTACCTTAATTACTGGTTTCTTGCAATATTAACCTTCGTAATGTGAAAGAAAGAGAGTTGATGACCTAGATGCTCCTATCATAAATCACACTTCATCTGAAGGAGAACTATTCATCCAACCTCTTTGTAGTATATGTATTAGGTGCAAATCAAGACGGCGTCTAGTTGTATGCCGTCCCACGTTTAATAAACTGATGCTCACTTGCCATTGATTGGTTCATCAATTTATGAGAAATTGTTACGCACGCATGCATACAGTGGATGGATATAGCAAGTAGAGAACCCTCCCCCCCCCCCCATCCCCACCCCCTCAATCACACACCTTGTATGAGCGTTGATAAAAGGAGTGCTCCGTCGTTCTTTGTGAATAGATTAGTATGAATATGGTTTCCATGGTCATCAATAGTACTCAGTATAGAGTACTATTGATATTGTTAAGGTCATATTCGCTCGTCGTCCAGGTTACTGGTTCATTACAACAGAGCATGTGTATGAGGTTCACCGTAGGAAGGGGGCAAATTCAGTGGTTGGCGCCTGGGCGATCACCACGCCATTGTTTGGCACAACATTGCTTGGATCCAGCACCTTGACAACTGCGCCAGTATGACGTCATACTTCGGTACCCTATGCGCCCGCCTCCTTTTTGTGGTTTCTTGTTATTTTATAGTTCTAGTTCAGTGATATTTAAGAAGTAAAGATCAAAATTATTTTAAAAGAAAAGGCATAGTAATTGTATTTAAAAAGTATTATGTGCCATTTGCAGGCCAACAAAAATGAAAAGGTTAAAGGTAAACTTTAGTACTGGTAATGTGATTGCATTGTGAAAGAAAAGGTGTGGAAAGGATCAGAAACAGTTGATCATGTAGCATGTAAGTATTGGTGTACACTGCAAGGTTCTAGTTTCATCAAAATCATAATAAATTTGACCGAGTCTTGGTAAAGTAACAAGCACTGTACACAGAAAGCTATATATGGGACAACACACATGGTGTCGGGGCTAGTACTACCTTGATTTCCTTGTCTTTCTATGCTCTTTACTCAGCCAGTATACAGTATGTCATTTATTTGTAATCTTGAACATTCAGTGTAAGTTTCGTTTGATTCTGTGAGAATTAATTTTCTTTTTTTACCAGAACTGGAGTTTATCTTTAAATTCCAACGGCATTTGAAAGATAATACTAATTCAGAGCTTCCCTTAAAAAAGGGGCTTGAAAATGCCTTTAAGTGGAAAAATAACGACCATTAGTTGTCGAATTGACTTAATTGATTGCAGTCCAGTTCGTAATAGTCTGATTTTCAGACCCTTGTACTGAATCGCCGTACGTGTTGTGCTTCGTAAAGAATCGATCAGTTAAATGTAGACAAATGCTCATGTACCCTTTTAAGCTCATTTCTAAATGTTATTACCAAGGAAAAAAAAGTCAGTCAGTCACTGTCTGACAGTGAAGTCTAGAAAACAAACGGGTTTCCTTGCAGTATTTGAATATTAGGACACTGCTAACGTTTAAATTTCACAGATAGGACATACATGTACGTGACATATGCATAATTTCTGCAAAGTTCTACATAATTTGATGCTGGCTGCAAATGAGACATATTACCTTTAACGGTGAACTTAATTAAAGGGTCACTAAATTGTTACCCGGGCCGGGGTAAATATTATAAATTCTGAAAAGAAATGAAGAGGCTGGTCAGAATAGGTGTTTACTGTGAAGCATTATGTATAAAACTGATCTTTAATAACATAAAGATAAACATGGAATAACATATTCCAATAATGAGACTAAATACCATTAATACAGATTAAATATGAATATGAACAAAGCTACTCTAAGTTCATAAACAACATTGGTATAGGCATCTGACTGCTTATCTTCTAATCTGGACACGACTAACTGTACTAGACCAAGGTGAACCGGTTAAATGTCGTTTTGTGTCTTTTTACACAATAACCCAACTTTCTCCAATATCCCGACCTGTCTATAGTCGCAGTAACCCTAAAATCCTTTTCTAAAATAATACCAAATTACTTTCTCAATTCTAACAAAACTCTTCTCGATATCAGTGACAAAAGTATAATAAAAGATACAAGGAGTATATTCTAACATAACCACACTCAATCTTTAACTTTGATATTAACAGTTAAAGAGGGAAACCAGAAATGAGAGGGAGGAAAAGAGAGAGAGACATGAGAGAGAGAGAGAGAGAAAGAGAGAGAGAGAGAGAGAGAGAGAGAGAAACTACAAATGTATAACAACGCATTTATCAAAGACCTGAATCTTGAACTATGAACCCAAATTCTCTCTTTTCTACGATATTCCCTCATTTCTCCAGTTGGTGGACTACCGCTGACCATAAGCCATTCGTCATAACATGTCACCAGTTATGTATGATAAAGACCAGAGAAACCTCTCCCAATGCACAGACTATTGAATTGGTATCAGGATTAACTTTACTACTACTCTTTTTGCTCTGCTGGTATGGTGGGGTATGAACTAGTCACTATACATCTCACGGTAAGCATACACACATTATGAGGTGTGTTCACACTAGTTGGTTTAACTTGACTTAGTATGAATATATAAAGATTTACTACATAATAATACGACCATTATATACTCTAAATGCTTCATAACATAACTAACACCATACAATAGATGCATGTTACGTAGATACATATGTTAAGCCTGTATCTCTCATGATAAGTCTGGTTTGATAAAATACTCTTAATTGGTTCTAATATCACGAATAACATTCACTTCATCATTAAACACGAGTTGCAGCAAAACAATGTAATATATGAATTGAACAATAATAATTAACTTAGACAGACAGAATTGAAAGAGATTAAAAGTTGTATTTTCTTACCTGAAAAGAAATGAAGAGGCTGGTCAGAATAGGTGTTTACTGTGAAGCATCATGTATAGAACTGATGCTATCAGGCAGAAACCACTGACATGACCAACGCCTTCGATTTGGTTTCGTTTTGGGGAGAGGGAACAATATGAGTCACCACTTCTTGGAAACAGGGTTTCTGCATCTTTGCAGCAAGCAGAGAAGAATGTGCAAACTTTTTAAGATACTGGTGTGTAAAATATATGTCAATACTAACAGGATATATGTTTACAACATTTTTAGGGAGGCCTATTTTCCAGGGCCTTACAAAATTACAAATTCATGTTGATCTGTAATACTGTATACATCACATATATTTAGACATTTTGATGTATATTTATGTCATTTGTTTTATATTATTGTTTTATATTATTTTTGTTCTACTTGCTAAGTTCCACCCCTAAAACAAAACCTCCAGAAGTAAATGACTTTTGTGATATCATCATGCAAAGACGTGATAGAGAAGGACTTGAATCAAGCCGCTCTCATTTGACTCCATGCTCCAAGCCGCCGAAAAGTTATGCGCTAATCTGCAACTGCTGACCAGGTGGTGAGATAAAAGAGCGCATGAATTTCAGGATTTAGAATTCCTACATCAGAAAATGGTATCACAGCAACTGTTCGCTGTCCCTTTCAATGATTTCTCATCCATTGTTGAATGTGTAAAGAGTAGAACAAGTGAACACAACTTGTGTAATTTCATCCTTTTTTAACTTCACAAATACAAAAAACACGCAAAAATACGCATTAGCAAAGTTAATGTTATTGAAGATTGTAATTAATGGATCAAATAACGGGACATGAAAACATGCACAAATTAACGCATTATCCTAAACTATTGAGTTTTTGTCAGGATGTAATTTTTCTCTTGCCAACTCTGGCACACAAATTATAGGAAGGACGGAGTTCTAAATTTGAAAATTTGTTCCATGCACTATTCCCAATACAATCCCCATATAAAGTTTTTGATTTACACTGACATTTTGCCTTTCAGGGGCTTCGAATAATTATTCGCGGGCTTTGCGCCATATTCGCGTTGGTCCTACCATTCTTTCATGAGATCGACGGTTGCTATCAACAACTATACATTACTTGCAGGCGGGGGGGGGGGGGGATTTCTCCTTGGTTTTCCCTCTCTCATCCTTTTTTACAGAATACTAGAATCACCCTCAAAGGAGTGAATCAACAATTGGCACTTATATTATCGATTTTTTTTTTTTTTTAGGAATGGATAATCGACAGCAGTTAACAACGATGAAACAACATAATATACTTCATCATGCAATGGCAACAGCAATCACGAATGATAATCCGTATTTTCGTTACTTACATTGCCCTAGTGATGACCTAGGAGAAAGGTGTAGTTCGTCACTTGCTCAAGAACAAAATTTGTTGAATTACTTTAATTACGTACTTCTTTCAACATCGCACACATGAACAATCCTCACAAATAAAACAAAACAAAAGAAGAAAAAACTAAATAAAACACAACAAATCAAACCAAACTTAAATAAAAACCAAAACAAGTCAACGTTAAACAAAACAAACATATTAACAAATACCCACTCACGTGGTAGCAGTTTTGTATAGAAATAAATTAGGTTGAAATCTGGTAGTGCTTTTGTATTGTGTAAGAAACTGTGTGAAAGCTATGGAAATGTCTGAAGGACAAAAGTATTTGCATGGTGGGAAGCTTTAGAATCAAAATGATAGGATATTGTCTCAGTCTTGTGAGTAGTACATGCATTGTACATATAATTGCCTATATGGGACTACACTAACATGTGGGATGTATTACTGGTCTAGTATAACCTTTAGTTGAAACTAGTCTTATTAAACTATGAGGGTACTAGAAGAGCCAACGTTTTATTCAGGGGACTTTTTTATACGATACTCTTTCACTCAAACATGAAATGAACAAAAAAAAAGCTCACAAATAATTTTCACCTGTTGCTGAACCCTACCTTCTCTTTCAAATTATACAGCTGTAATGAAGAATGACTGTAGTATGAAAGCATTCGAGTATGATTGACGATTACTGCGATGAAAGATAACGACGTGATTATGGCTTTAGTCCCACGCGAAGGTTGTAATGGTTTTAGAGTTGGGGGAAAAGAGGAACAATCTAGGGAGCCTACACAATAGACATGGACAATTCTATCATTATTATAGATATCCATAACTCATTTACCAATTAGAGGACCAACTCAAAGTTGCCGCCACTCCACCAATGTTGAATTGGTTTTTTGAGCCAGACACGGTACTGTCTGGTTAATTTATTATGTATGTCTCCTTTGCCGAAAATCTAAAAATGGTTGGGTAAAATTTGACCAATATTGACAATTTATACCCCGCTGTCTCTCATTTTCTCTCTCTCTCTCTCTCGATCTCAATATATATATATATTTTTTATCTCCTCCTATACCCTCTCTTCTTCTTACTCTACCTCTCTATCTTACTCTTTATTCTTTCTCTTTCACTTTTGCCTCCACGAACCCTCTCTCTTTCTCTCTCTCTTTCTCTCTTTCTTTCTCTATGATATCCCGTCCTCCCCTCTCTATTCCCTATTTCTGTCTCTCTCTATCTTTCTGTTTTCCTCTAACATGTAATAGTGATCCAAAAATCATGTATCAAGTACCAGTTGTCACACTTGGAAATTAACGTATCTTTCTTAATCTTGGAGGAATTGAAACCATACTCATATCAAATGGTAGGGCTTCATAAGCTTCAACAGGCCATACAAAAAATACATAACCAAAACGTGGGTCTCTCTCTTTCTTTTTGGAAAATATGTAGTTGTGTGATCTAATGCAAGTTTACATTTAATATAGAATTTCTCGGTCAATTTCGTAAGCTTTTCATTCGTTTTGATACAGAGTTCATTCAAATTCGCGAAATATAGCTGGCGGTGTATGAATTTCATTCAAAGTAACACTTTTTTTCATTTGATTTGCTTATTCGGTCAATGGATTTAGCACTTGTTTTATTCAATTTAACAACCGCTTTATACAAATGCGCAGTTTGCATTCATTTTCATCAACAATGGCAAATCGGACGTCCGTACCTACATTCAATTTCACTTTGGATCATTCTAAATAAAAACAAAGTCATTCATATTCGCCTATCTTTACAAACCTATGGTATATGCACATGTTTCTCATCTAAATTAAACAAATGAGTTATATAACATGTATTGTAATTCTTGGTCAATATCCGGTGATGTGTTTTTATAATTTGTTAACGATTGTGTAGCGTGATTGTGCTTGTTACTGTATGTGATCGTGATCGTGATTGTAATTGAGATGGTGATTACGATTGTGACTGAGAGGTTGTTCACACCGGCAGAGAAAGCGCGGTCTAGCGCCCTAGACCGCGCTTTCTCTGCGTTGTGGAAGGTACAACGTCGTTTCGGTCCGCCCAACAGCGAGCCACGGCGAGCCAACACTGGAGCACCTCTTGGGGGGGGGGGGGTGATCCACGATAGATAGCGCGGTCTAGCGCGCTCTAGACCGCGCTATCTCTGGGCGTGTTCACACCGCAAGGGGGGACAAACGGCGTAAATAGTTCCGTTAATCGCTGTGACGTGATTGGTCAATGCTGCGGCGTCGTCTGATGTTGCATGTCCTTCGCTCTGATTGGCTGAGCCGGTGCAAACCGCGTGGGCGGTACCGCTGACCGACTGGTGGATGTTCTGTGTCCGGGTGAAATTACGTGGGGCGTGCCGTCGTATGTTTCTGATCCAAGAATCCGGAATCTCGATCCCGTTGTCCCTGTTGATGTTGTTAGGTTGTACCGAATCTGGATCGCTTCCTTTACGCGGCGTGTGTACCAATGCTGTTCTTTTGCTAAGCGCTTTACTCCATTCCAGTCTGGTCATTGTTCCTCGTTCCAAGCATGTTCGGCTACGGCTGAATTGTCTGTCAGTCTTAATCTGACGTCACGTGTGTGTTCCCACATTCTTTCACCTACTGGCCGGCCCGTTTCCCCGATGTATTTCTTATCACATGAGCCACACAGTATGCTATATACCACACCATTGCGTCTGTGTTCAGGAACTGGTTCTTTCGGGTTGTCAAGTTGGCTCCTCAATGTAGTGTCAGATTTGAAGATGGTACGGATACCATGATTCTCAAGTCGACGACGGAGTTGGGGTGCGATGCTTTCAATGTAGGGTAGCACAGCCATGGATTTGTACTCCTTACGCTTATCCTGCGTAGTGACTGGCCTTTGCTTGGAAGCATTGCATATGAATGATTTGGGGGTAACCATTGACAGATAGAGCGCCTCTCACATGACTTCGTTCCGCATTTGCCCCTTGTGGCTTAGTGACGATGCGATCCGCTCTGTCCTGTAGGCATTTAACAACACCTCTTTTGACCGACAGGGGATGGTGCGAGTCATAGGCTAGGTATTGGTCGGTATGCGTCGGCTTTCTGGAGACCGTAGTAGTGAGGCTCCCAGCACTGCTTCTGTGAACCAAAGTGTCCAAGAACGCTATGGAGTTGTCCACTTCTGCTTCCATGGTGAAGTTGATGTATGGTTGTTGGTCGTTGACGTATTTGAGTAGATTGTCGACTTCCGATCGTGCGACTACGATGAAAGTGTCATCGACATAGCGCTTCCATAACCTGGGCGCACATGAAGATGGACATTCTCTCAATGCATTTTCCTCGAAGTCCTCCATGTACAGGTTTGCGATCACTGCGGATACGGGGCTGCCATTGCTGCGCCCTCCGTCTGCTCATGGAAGGAGCCTTTGTAGAGAAAGTATGTGGAGCGGAGTACAAAATTCAATAACTCTGTAACTTGTCTCGGGTTCAAAATATTTTCACCTGACGAAGTACAGCCTCAGCGTACGAACGTCGTGAGATTTCTTTCTTATTACACTTCGCGAGACAACTGGATATTTGTTCAACTCTTGATTTTATTTCCGCGATGAACAACATTTTTCAATATAAATAAAGGCCTTTAAAAGTAAACATATTGCCTTTAGTATCTTCCTTGACCTTTCTAAAGCATTTGATAGTATCAACCATGTCATATTATTAAAACAAATAGAATATTATGGAATAAGGGGAGTATGTCTAGAATGGATAAGAAGCTATTTGAATAACAGAAGTCAGTTTGTTTGCTTGGATGATATCAAGTCGTCTTTACTCAAGATTTCTGTAGGTGTACCCCCAAGGTTCAATATAGGATTTCCCGGCCAAATTCGCGCGTTTGTCATTCAAATTCATTTACTTTGCATTTAAGTTAGCGCAGATCGGCTTTGCCATGCCAATTATCATTCAATTTTCCAGTTTTTGTATTTAATTTAGGATTTTGGTCGAAGGGTTTCATAGATCTGTCATTCAATTTAGAAACTGCTGAACTAGCAATCAAATTAATATTCACTTGTCGAAGCGTAATTGTTATCATTCAAATTAACACCTGTCATTCGTATTCGTAATATTTTTATTCAAGTTAGGAATGTTAGGGGGGAAGAAATTGCGACAAACTTTTACAGTTTTTAAATAATGCAGTTAAAATGCATGATTTGCCATTGGGGTCTAAGCTGTTATTCCATTTATTTATTTTCAGGACAATGCAGATGGGTGTAGTCAGACATAAAGTAAAGAAGGGGCGAAATCAAGGGATATGGCATTTCTGCACGGACATCTTCATATACCCGGGAAAGGTACCCTCAATCGCCCACTTTTTACTACAGACTCGGAATTTTACAAAAGTAATTCACATCGTCTCTATACCCAGCACACCCCTCTGTTTTTCTTAAAGAGTTTCATAGTTTACTTGCCCGCCAGCAGATCGATGGCTAAAGACATGGCTAAATAATGAATCATGTTCAAATTGTTGACTCTAGTCCCTACCCCAGTCACAATATTGTACCCTTCTTCCATAATGAAATTATGATGAAATTATGATAAATTTATGATGAAACATAGGACAAACAACTTCCTTACATGAACATTCAAAAATATACTGAGGTCCGTAGATGCAAGTCGTTTTTTTCTTCTCAACAATCAAACTTAAATGCTGATGAATATCAGATAAATTTAATAAGTATAAGTGTATAAATGCAAGAAAAATGAAATATGATGAAATACGCATGAAAAAACAATCTTGAAAGAAAAAGAATGAGCTATAAAAAGTGTGTAATAAACGAGAAATGCATATTGACCATCAATATAAGTGCACAAAGTGCTAATTTGAATGCTACAAATGAATTAGAATGCTAAAAGTACACCGTCGCGTTGACAGAAAATCGCGTTGCGCCAAATCGAATGACCAAATAGCGAAAGAAGCACATTGTTCATTAATTTGAATGAAACATAGGTAGATTCTAACGAAAAATTCCATAGATTTGAAAACTCGAAAAGGGAATATAAACCCGAGATATACCTGACTGCACTAAAACCGTCGAATTTGAACCCAAGACAAATTAATTTGAATGACAAAACTCGCGAATTTGGCGGGGGAAATCCTATATTAGGCTCCCTTCTATTTCTGCTTTACATTAATGATGTTCAATATGTTACTCAACTCATTTGCCCTACAATATTTGCTGATGACACCACTTTGTTTTTATAAGGGAAAAGTATAAATGAACTAAATGCCATTATTCGTACAGAAGTTCCAAAAATTGACCAATGGTTTGCAGCAAACAAGCTTATGATCAATTAAAAAAAGACTCAATGTATAGTGTTTAAGAAAGAAAAAATAGACATCTTGATGATGAAATTGAGGATATATACATCAATAATTACAAGATTGATAAAGTATACTGCATAAAATCTCTTGGAATAATTACTACACCACCTAAATTATTTATGCTCAAATATTCTTTGTGTATACTTTTCCATCACACAGACCGCCGGTTTCCCTTTTGTTGTGTACTAAATTATGTTCTGTACCTACCAATATATTTTTAATTTATTCTTGGAGACCAGCCTTTGACAGGTCAATGGCCTTTGTTGGCTCCACCACAGTCTCAAGTATAAGTTCTAGGTGCGTAAAATTCTTTTAAAGCTTATCTGCCGTAGTTTACAGGAGGGATTAGACCGCTCTGCAAGGTCACTGGACAGGTGGTTATCTCATAAACTCAGCTCTCAGTTAACATAAGAAAAAGAGGATCATGGGGGACCAATGGTCACCGATTAGGCATTGTTTGTTATAAAGAGGGCGCAAGTAGCTACCAGTAGTGCAGTGGGCCTTTAATATTGTTATGTTATTTTCTTATTTTGTTTCGTTGTATTTAATCAGATATTGTATATAAATTGTTATATGTTTTTTATGAGAAGTGGAAAATAAGTGAAATGAAATGAAATGAAAAAATAGCCACTCCCTATACTACCATGACAACCCTGACCATTGACCAATCATAAGCATGTTTAAGTCACCCATCCCAACATTGTTTATCTCCCCAAACTTTCCTGATTGTAAAGTTGGAGAATAATAGGAGTTCGGTTTTAGCCATCAACCGCTGAACAAGGATTTTGAGATAGACTACAGAGAGATAATATTTTGTATCTCGGATCCTAGAGATGATAATTGTGGGAATTGTGTCAAGTATCTACGATAAATAAAGGTTTCTTAAATCGTAACAAGAACTAGTACAGTGTCTTTATGTATGTTCCTCGCCTCCTACACTCACAGATCCCTACACGACAATAGTTTTTAAAAAAAAACAGTGCCTTGATACCCTCCCCCCCCCCCTCCCCCCCACCATTATGGTACGCCACTCCAATAAATACAGTTATAGTCTGTAAACACACACTTTGCATGCAATTATACCATTGAATATTCATAAAAAGACACTCTTGCTTTAGTTCCATGATAATTTTATATTAATGTGGCTAGGTTATATCTACTTAACACATGATCATTCAGTTGCTAAATAGTGATGATTTAGTGGGTATACACCCCCTAGTGCGGACAAATAACATTTGTGTTGCTTTACCAACCATACAATTTGAAATTGATTTAGCATGGAACTAAGCTTGCGGGGTTCTATATATGATCCTACTGGGTAAGATTCACATGTTTAATTTGTCTGCAAAACGTGTGAAACTGTATGGAAAGAAACGAATTTGAATTCACGGAAGACGCTATAACGTAATCGCGAATCGTCTCGCTTTAATTGAACGAAAATTTACGAAAAAGAAACGCGTTTTAATTGGAAAGAAAATAAAATCTGTTTGAATGATCGTTTTAGGAATTTAAATGCTAAAAAACGAATTTGAACGAAAAATAACAGCTGCGGTGACAGAATCGGCGAAATTGAATGGACATAAAATGAATTTGCGTGGCCAACTTACGAAAGTGACCGATAAATCCTTTACTATCTGGATTCCAGATATTATGAGGCAGCGTGCACAACATTATATTCAAACAACTCGTTGACAGGAATCATCCTGATTTATCAATTTAGCGAGAAGTAAGGCGAACGAATGGAAACATATTTCAATATACAG
>JAVYIG010018465.1:0-19627 GCA_035222895.1 Strongylocentrotus droebachiensis | reverse complement strand
CAAAGTCTTAAGCCAACTAGAAGTGTCAAAGTGGTCACGTTATCCAGGTAGTTTTCTTTGTTTTCTAAATGTCAGTCTTGACATGTTCATATATCTGTATTTTGACTTAAAAGGGCGTTTCCTTTTGCTCTGAATAGTTTGCCTGAAGTGTTGGTGTCTACCGGCGTATGAAAGTGATATATTCAAAAAATGTAAATTTGCTACCCTTCCCCAGCCCTATCTTTCAAGTATCATTCAAGTCTTCCATATAAGTTTAAGACCCCAATGCTGTATACGCCAATGTTTTCGGTCTTCCATATAAGTTTAGACCCAATGCTGTATACGCCAATGTTTCGGTTTTCTATATAAGTTTAAGACCCGATGCTGTATACGCCAATATTTTCGGTCTTCCATATAGTTTTCAGACCCAATGCTGTATACGCCAATGTTTCGGTCTTCCATATAAGTTTCAGACCCAATGCTGTATACGCCAATGTCTTCGTCTTCCATATAAGTTTAAGACCCAATGCTGTATACGCCAATGGTTTCGGGTTAGGTCTTTCATATTTACCAATCAGATCTATTACATTACGGTAAATTGTCGAGCCATAAGCATTGTTAGTTCTACTTCTGTTTAGCAAAGTATGAAGTAAATGTAAGATAATTTCTTTAGATAATGATAATTTAGTTTATGCTTTTATAACATGTCAAGAAGCTATTACATAATCAGTGTCGCGAGAACCAAAGCAATTAAATATATATTTAAGACTTAGTGAACTTTCACTATGACTTAATCATTTATCAATAGAATGTTTTATCTGCATCAAAAACTTATTTAAAAACAAAATAAATAAAAGAGGAGAAAAAAAAAATTAGAACAAAAAAAATGTCAATTTTTATCTAAAAAAAATGTTAAATATTTTGTTTTCATTAAATTAAGATTTGAAAAAAAAAATTTATTCAATTCAACCACAAAAAAAAAAATAGCTCAAATATTTTTGGTCATGTGACGAGCTCTCAACCAATCAGAAGCCAACAAATTTTTGATGCAGGATATAAAATGTTTTATCTGCTTGCTTGATTTTTACTTCACATTTTTGTAAGGAAAAATTAGATACATTTAGAGAAGATGCATGGGGACCTTTTGCCTTTAATAATAAGCAATGGTTTATTTGAGTATTGGTTTTCACTTAATCACGCAGGCAATTATGCTTCAAATGTCTATGAGTCAAATGAAAATTTTCTGCAACAATAACAACAACAACAACAGATTTATAATATATGCCTGGTGGTCCCTGTATTAAGCCTATGGGGATTCAGTAGTCAACTGGTTCAGTGTTGGGTTACATCCTATCCATCCATATGTTCAAATCTTCTTGTTTTTTCACAGGAATGTCGAGTTTTAAATTTATTTTCATTTCTATCAAGTTTGTTAACTGTAAATTGGAATTAAATACATACATACGCATTATTGTAAAAAAATTCGTGAACATACAGCGACAAACATAATATAAACATATTTCAAATATGGTATAGGGTAAAACATTTATCAAACTAAAAAAGGGTTTTTAACAAAGCGAGTGAAATGCTAAACATATACCAACAACATTTTTGCGAGATGACCTTTTCATTTAGCAGCATGCACTTTGCTTATTACATCGTATGTATGGCCGTCTTTTCCCATCGGTTGATTTCATTGTAGTATATGATATGGTGAGAAGGGAAAGCTGTAAATAATTTCATTACTCCTAATAAAATCAATAAATAAAACCATTTTCCGTAAACAAAGTGGTGTCCGAGTTTCTCGGAAACACCATCGCTTACAAACACGCAACATACTCAAAGATTAAAGATCGAGAAATGCTAGGCAAAGGACACACCACGAGAAATACAATTTAACCGGATGACCAGATTAATACAAATTCTACTCTAAGCATTCAGCGCTATTTTTATAAATGTACATTTTATTATCACTGTTATATATGATACTGTTAAAAGCGATAACAGCATTCGCGTCGATTAAATCTTACTCAACTTCAAATTTATAGTTGACCAGTTTGATGGGAGGGGGAGAGGGTTGTGTGCCCGGACTTTTAACAAAAATAAAGCCGTTACTTTTGCCTTTCGATTTACAAAAATTTTGCATCACATAGCATTGACCATCTTGAACATTTATCCTTTATAATATTGTCTGAAATGAGTCTTAAAAGATTTCTTGAATGTTGCATGTAAATTTCTTCAAATTACCTTTTCAAACCAATTATCCGGACACACGACGTCTTGGTATGGGTTTACAAATGCTAATGACTATATTATTCGCTATAATTAAAATTTAGCATGTAAGTGCTGGGTTGAGGTCAGTTAAGCGTCTAAAGGCTCGTTCAGAGATATGAAACGGCAACTGCGCGCAACAAAGGCTCTTCAATGAAAGAGCTCTAAGTTATAATATGCAAATATATGATGTGTATGACACTTTACGTCATCATAATAAACTATTAATACTTTTTTTTTAATTGCAAAACTGGGCATATTCATGATGCACTCTATCGCGGCGCCATAAGAACTGACGTGACTTTTTATCCGCCAAAACATTCCATACAGGGAAAGATAAAGAAAAGTGGAACAAATAACTCATGGTGCAACTAAGCTGGAGACTGTATGGTTAAGAATATTCAAGTGCAGGGAATTAAAATTAGTTACAAATTGGAATTCTCCTCGAATTTCATGAAAAGAAGAAATATCCCCCAAAAGAAAGAACAAAATTAACGAAAAGAACGAAACGAAATAGTACATCTAACTGTGTAGGAGATTATAGTAAATGATATTACAGCTCGCAAAACTGACATTGGTTGAAAAGGTTTAGTCTTCTTGAAATTGTCTGGACAGACGGAACATTTAAAAACAAAAAAAGATAGGAAAAAATGTAGGCTTGTCAGTCAATAGAGCATCTTACGATGTAGTAGACCATGCTAAAAGAAAATTTAAAGAAGGAAATTAATTTTGTTGAAAATTGGAATTCTTCTCGAAATAGTCTAGACTGGCGAAAAAATTGAACACTTATCTACCTCAGATGGGACGAGGATAAAAATATGGAATCCAAATAGTGCTGGCAGATGTCATACCGATGCATCACCACTTCAAGTAGGTTATCCGCCAGGGGGAGTATGGTAGCAGAGAGAGGAAAATGGGGTGGGTGTTAAAGTGTTTGTTCGGATATCTAATTCATTCTCTCTCTCATGAACAGGATGATGACCCAAGTCATGTAGATTTTGACCAGACGACAAGGGTGCATGGGGATGTTTTTCGCTTGTACATGACGGTTTCACCGTGGTTTTACTCGCCGCGCGCCAAGTCGAAATGTCACCGCGTCGCCGTTCACAAGAGAACGAGAGCCTCTGGGATTTGTATGCTCGGGATTACTCAACGCTAGATTGAGATGCTGATAATATTTGACGTGTTACATATATCCCTGTTTGATGTTCCCCAGAGTAAATCATCTCTGAAGTCCATGTCCTTTAGTCTAAATATTTCTGAAGCCACTTCTTGCATCATCAAACAGAATGCACTTCGGTGATGTTTTAAGGAATTGATTTACTGATAAATATTGATGGAAACTTTTTGAACTGTATGTGATCTGTTAAGAGATTGTGATGGTATTTAACGTTGATATTGATAATAAAGGAAAATACATAAAAGTCAGAGTCGCAACCACAGATTTTCTTTTCCGGTGGAATGTGATTTGATCTTTCCAGAGATAGTTCAGGTTTAACGAGACAAAAACATAAAATCAGGGGTCGCAATCACGTATGCCCTGTCACCCTGACACACCCTCCCTCTCTCTCTCTTTCTCTCTCTCTCTCTCTCTCTCTCTCTCCCTCTTTCTCCCTCTCTTTTTTTTTCTCTCTCTCTCCCTCTCTGTCTCTCTTTCTATCTCTATCTGCATATCGATCTGTCCTTTTCACCTCCTTTCCATGTTATTTACAGAAACAGGCGAAACGTATTTCGTTACTTTTGGGGCTAACATTTATTTGTGAAAGCAAATCGTACACTCTAAAAAAAAGATACCCAATATTGGGTAAAATTTTACCCAACTCATCTTGGGTACTAGTTTACTTTGTTCTTGTGTAATTTTTTACCCCAAAGTTGGGGTAAAATTTTAGCCCAACCTTATTGTATGATTTTTTTATTTTTACACAGATTTGGGTAAAAAAGAAAATTTGTCCGAGGAGTTGGCTGGAAAAGTACATGCTATATGTAGTGTAGTGTATAAGTAGCAGACCTCTCTCTCTCTCTCTCTTGGCTAGACAGTCTTTCGCTTGGCGTGCTCGCAGTAGGTGACTGCATCGCGGATGACATTCTCCATATATGATATGTCAAAATAATAATTTCTTTGACGTCCGAAATACGTTTACTACCTTGTTACTGTTATACCCTTCAATTTCTCTAAGTTCACTAAATATATCATAGGTCATGTCAACTTGGTTTTTTCCTTTCTTCATTTTCATGAAGGTCCTTATCCCACTATGCTTCTTTCGATGCATTGTTTTTTGTGTAACTTTGCCATATAATCTGCAAACGTACATGTACATACATATATATATATATATATATATATATATATATATATACTCACCGAAAGAGGCACTGCAGGATAAGGCCCTGCATGAGAATGAAAATAAAACTAAGCCCGCCTCTTAAATATACGAATTAATATCATACCTCTTTGAAAGCTAGTTGTGAATTTTGTATAAGGCCATTAAAAAAAATATACATGTTTAGCGAAAGAAAAAAATAAAAAAAGGGCCTCCTCCTTCCTATTTTTCGAAAAAACAGGACGCTAAACATGTTTTTTTTTTTTTATTTGGCCTAATGGACGAATTCAATATATTTTTCCTCGAGCCATAAATACAATTCTGTGTAACCGAAATAAAAATGCAACATTGTTCCATTAACTCTCCTCTGTCTCTCTCTTTCTCTCTCTCTCTCTCTCTCTCTCTCTCCCTTTTTTTTTCTCTCTCTCTCTCTCCCTCTTCCCCTCTCTCTCGTACTTTTAAACAGCAATTGATGAAGCCATAGGGGTTCATCACTTTCACAAACAAAACTCAACGGTATTTCTTCACTCCTTTTATCACATTATTAACTGCTTTTCTATTCGGTTAGAACATGTACTTTTGTAGCGGCGGTCAACATCCCAGCAGGCTTTATATCAACCCGTTCAGACGATCGCCGATGGGGCAACTTGATTATTTGGGTCACGAGTATTATATCTATTAATCAGAAGATAGGCTAGCTAGAATTTATCGAGTCCAACGATTCCCCCATGAACAAGACATTTCTGTATTGTTTTTCGTGTATGATTGTACCAATGGACGTTCACATGCTCTAAGGGTAAGCAGAGGCACCCGTCCCTATTTTATCCTCTTTTTTGTTCTTTTTCTTTTGACCAACACATATTATAATGCTAAATATATTACTCATTGCGGATATAGTATCGAAAATAATATCGCTAGTGATATTCGTTTGTCTCGCAATGTGGTCAATAAGGAATCTAAAAGTTCAGAAGAAAAGTTCAAGGGAAGATAGCATTCTTAGACACTCTAGTTCATAGACACGACAACCATAGGCTCTTCACCTCGGTCTATAGGAAGCCTACCCACACAGACCAGTACATGGCGTTTGACTCTCACCATCCCATATCGGTGAAGAGAGGTCTAGTGAAATGTCTATTTGACAGAGCTTCACGCATTGTGACAAGTCCACAACAGCCATGCAAAGAACGGACCCGTGTTCGCAGTGCCCTAAGTCTCAACGGTTACCCACGCCGTTTTATACACAATACCAAGAATAGATCGTCGGAACATCAGAAGGTATACAAGACTTTTACAGTCTTGCCGTACATTGATGGGGTCTCCCAACAACTCAAGCGCCGCCTAGAGAGCCATGGCATTCGAACGTTTTTCAGATCAGATACCACCCTACGTCAACAACTAACACGCTCCAAGGATCCAATTCCTCCACATAGACGGGACGGCATTGTGTACAACATCCCTTGTAAAGGATGTGATAGATCCTACATCGGTGAAACTACCCGTCCGATAAAAGAAAGAATCACTGAGCATAAGAGGGACGTCAGACTCCGTCGAACTGACAACTCAGCCGTAGCCGAACATGCTTGGGATAACCAGCATCAACCAGACTGGGACGGGGTTCAGTGCCTTTCCCAGGAACGGCATTGGTATACACGGAGGGTGAAAGAAGCTATCAATATCCGTCTCAATCCTAATAATTTCAACAGAGACAACGGGATCGATATCCCCGAATTTTGGATGCGGACGATACGCCGCCATGACACACGCCGTCCTGCCAGCCAACACCGGTCGATTCCATTCAGCAGACGGTCCGAGCCAGCGGCCCGTTGATTGGTTGAGTACCGTATGCGTCGGCCAATAGGCCTGGTGCATTAGCCGAACCAGCGGCCGAATCCAGCGGCCTGGTGATTGGTCGATCACCGTGTGCGTCGACCAATAGGCATTGTGCGTTATTGTTCCAATTATCGATCGAATTATGGACCGCTCCGCCGGTCCTCCCGTAGAGTATAAAAGACCCTAAAATTTCCAGGATCGGTTGAAATTTTGTAGACCCCCTTTTTTTACCTCGATCGATTACATGTATGTGCCCCCCCCCCCCCCCCCCAAACATCAAACTCTGGCTACGCGCCTGGGCACGTGGCCCTAGCAAATGGCGAAAACAGAAAGAAAAGGGAAGGAATAGATAGAGAAGGTGGTAAGGGATAAACAAAAATAATATAAAGAGGGCGAGGGGACACAATAGCCCCTTTTGAACTATCTTGTTACAGGATTAAGTACCGGTGCCCTCTCCCCTGGTCCTATGGAACCTGTGTCCTTCAATAGTGCTGGACTCGTGCTTCGCCACTAGCAATCACCTGTAAGATTGAAGATGATGTCACGTCATATATCCATGCATTCACGGCCTTGCAGAAGAACAGCCGTCAGGCTGAACATAGCCGACCGTGAATAAATACATACCATAATGCTTACTTTAAAGTAGTTTTAAAACTTAGAATAAAGGCTTTCCTTCAATTTAGAAAGTTTAGAGTGTTTGAGCAGCAGATAACTGTAAATGAATTTATGTCCAAACGCGCAACGGAAGATGATGAAATATCGAAGGAGTCTATTTTTAAATGAAGAGTGAAGAGTGAAATGAAGAGTTTGTGGTACACTACATATTTCATTTGAAATGCAAAAAGTCGAAGACCATCACATTGCTGTCAAAAATGTTTAAGCTGCTTGTTAGTTCATGCTGATTCTGTGTCTAGACATTAAAAGTAGAGATACCACATTCAGGCTTTTAAGTCGTCAGCAAATCTTCTTGATAAGTTGTAAAACAAAAAAAATGCCCGCAGATTTAATTTCGCGTCGTATTTTTTGTATGATACCCAAAGCCAAGAGAAAATTCAATTTATTTTTTTAATTTGTTTGTCGAAATCACTTCGAACATGATGGGAATCACATAAAAACTTCTCATAAAACAATAAAGTTTGCAGTATTTTTTGTTTACCTCCCCCCCCCCCGTCTTTCTCTTTCGTCCCCGCCATAATCACCTCTCTCTCTCTCTCTCTCACACACACGCTCACACACACACACACACACACACACACTTTCTCTCTCTCTCTCTCTCTGTCTGTCTCTCTGTCTCTCTCCCCCCTCTCCCTCTATATATATATTTAACCCTCTCTTTCTCTCTCTCTCTCTCTCTCTCTCTCTTGTTGTTTGTACTGTGTGTACCTCTGTACCTCTAAATGCTTTATTCAGTTCTGCGTTATTGTTGTTTTTATGTCTAGCTACATGCCCTAAAGCGCCACCAAGCGGTGAGTGTAATTCGAGAAGGCCATGAATATGGTATTAATAGGGGACTGTGATAATATAGTCCCGGTGAGTTCATTAAAATATGTACCCATGGATGTACCCATGGCGTATATTCAGGCTGTTAACAAAAAAATACACCCCCGTGTTATATCATGCCGGATTAATGCTCCCCAGGGAGTGGAAAATGTAAATACATTGTTGCGGGTAAGCCTAGATCCGATGACCGGGGTTATAATATCTGCTGCACCTAGAAACAAAGTATTAGGCGCATTAGAAATGTGAGCCATTATTATTATTATTATTAATACACTTCACGTCTTTATATGAGATTTTTTTTTTTTTAATCGTAAGATTTTCCTTTTTTCTTCTTAAATCTGCCCCCCTCTCTCTCTCTCTCTCTCTCTGTTTCTTTCTTTCTCTCTCTCTCTCTCTCTCTCTGTTTCTTTCTCTCTCTCTCTCTCTGTTTCTCTCTCTCCCCCTATCTCTCTGCTTTTTTTTCTCTCCCTCTCGCTGTTTTTAAAGGAATGCTGCACTCCTTGCAAACACGTATGTATGCGGTTATCCAACCACACGAAAGCGAAGGCTAGCGTAATATCGCATGAAATACCTTTGAATCTCTCGGGCAAAATGATTTTTTGAAATTTTTATCGCGGTCATCATGCGGTCAACTTCCATCTTGCTGCAGGAAACCGCAGTATACCCAGGGACTGTATCCCAAGTCCCTGGTATACCGTAGTAAATAGGCATATTTCCTCCAAATTTTGAACTAAATCATTATACTGTAGGTTACAAAGTTTTTTAAACAGGTAAATCACAAAAATAGCAATTTGTCGTAAACATTTGTGATTTTCTGAGAAATAATCTGCCTGCCAAATTCTACTTTTTGAGAGTTATGCAATTAGAAAAATTCAAAATTGTATCAACATGATAAATGGGAAATTAAAAAAATATGTATGACAGTTCTGTTGTTAATGAGAGGCATTGTAACATTTTGAATGGACGTATCCGACCAGATTAAGCGACAAATGTGATGGATATGAAATTGTGGGGGGGGGGGGTCGAAGACACTAGAGAATGAACAGAGATATCATGAAAATTCAAATAAATGAAAACCAAGGAAGATGTGTCCCCCCCCCCCCCCCACCCCCGCTTATTCAGCGGCTGGCCGAGTCGTTGCGAAATTTTCGGCCCGATTTATAAATATTAAAACCCCCCTCTTCAAAAAATCCTGCGTACGCGCCTGGTTATATGGGTACTTTAATAGTAGGATGCGAACGCCATTATGGTAGGATAAGCATTTGAGCGCCCGTAAAAAGGGCGACTGGATAGAATGCTCCCGAAGGAGTGGATAATGTGCACTATAATGTACAGAAAAGTAAATGAATCAAGTGACCGGGTTCATAATAATCGGTATTATTATAATTATTTGTACTTTAAATAATATTATCACTATTTTTATCATTATTATTATTATTTATAGGATCGGTCTCACAAGGTGGATAAAATGCGAGAGAACATGACAACCGACATGACAACCTGATTGGGGGGGGGGGGGGGCATGCGTGCCCTCGTGTCCCTGTCGTTACGTCGTTAAGCACAATATGCAATTAATGGTGTTTTACATAATCTAATCTCGTATCTGAGGTGACTTTTAACGTGCCTCTCTAACTTTTCGGTCCCTCACGATTGCCATGGTAAGGTTTTCAAATCGAAAAAAGATTGATTTCATGCACGCCTTTTCAAGTATGAAGTACGGTATAAAAAAAACTTCCACCTCTCAAAGTGATAAAATAATTCACCAATATCCATTATCTTGGTGAATATTTCGCAATAAATGATCGGGAATGCGGGAAAATTGAATATTCCTCCTCCACAACAGACAATCGCCTAGGGCTCTCATACTTTCCGTCTTCAGGACGTAAATAGGTTGATGTTCTCATGTTTTTCCATCCGGACTTCCAACAATTAGAAAACAACTTCGACTGCCATGCTTTCAGAGGCGAATAAAAGGGTTGATGAGGCGCCCCCGCCTCGTTTGTATCAGAGCCATCTATACACAGAGTTTGGCCAACTTGGTTTCAGTTGGTAACAGGCGCGTACGCAGGATTTGTTCAAGGGGGGGGGGGGGGGTTTTAACATTTATAAATCGGTCCGAAAATTTCGCAATGACTCAGCCAGCCGCTGAATAAGCGGGGGGGGGGGGGGTAAGAGGACACTTACAAAATCAAAAGGGGGGATTTTAGGGTTTTTTTTAGGGGGGTTTACATACATAAAATTACCAAAGGGGGGTTAACTCCCCAACCCCCCCCCCCCCCCCCCTGCGTAAGCGCCTGGTTGGTAACACCATGGCGTATGATCTTCTGGCTCTGCTCTGTATTTTCTGGCTGACTAAGATCAAACATAGACGTAGTCTCTCACATCGAAGATACGCACACCCCTTCTCATTAACAACTCCCTGATCCACCACTTAAGTCCTTGGGCACTTCTATATGATTTTATATCGTACAAGCGGGGAAACTTTGCCGTATTGCTCGTTCCCCTGATAATTAAGCCGAAGGCATTGTCATGAAATCAAAACCGTAAACATACACTGTAAAAAAAAAAATTGTTCATTGGTAATTTTTACGTATTTTTTCCATGTAGAATTTACTTGAAAACATTAGTTTTGCCACTTACGCACTAAATTTAAATCTTGCTAACTCAAACTTTCAATTTAGTAGAACATACGTGGAATATTTAAGTAAAATCAAATACATAATAACTTTAAGTAATTTCAGCTTGTATTAATTTAGTAATTTTAACTCAAAATCAGAAATTATACGTATTACTCAAACAATTAATGTTGATTATTCTTATCTTTTTAAAGTAAGGACCGATGCAGTGCGTAATAGAAATATTTACATAATTTATGAATATTCATTAAAGAAGCTAGGCGGAGAAATTTCACATAATCACTCAAAATGGGCAAATTACACATGTCCGGATAGCGTAGACCAATTTGAACACACCCATTCTGGTCTAAAGTCTTGTGAAAATAAAAGAAACGCGGTAAGAAGCTTTTTCCAAGAACCTCCTCAAACTTCTATTCCTGACTTGAACAGTTTGTTCGCGCAGTAGGCCGATTATGACGTCCCTGGTTGGGCACGATCGCAATTATAGGCCTCAAGCTCGCCTCTCGCACAGCTCGCGTGCGGTATTTTGCATAGGCGTATACGTAAACATTATCCAGACTTTGCATGCTTCATATCCTGACAAGAAAGTGGAATAACAATCTCTAGAAATCATGTAATTACATATAATATTAAGCAAATTTAGGTTATATAATACGAGGGGTGAATCGTGCAATTCGATTTGTCCAAATACCCTTCCGTTCTGTGTAATTTGCTGAGATGTTTTGCATATTTTGTTCGGTCATCATGCCTTGCCCTTGGCGTGATAGTGAATGCTGTTAATTATATACGGAGACCATAATGATGAGTGAGTCGCGAGCTTCCCTCATGTTTATGTCCTGCAGCTGCAGTTCTATTTATGAATGGTGCATATTTGTAATTGATTTTCGCCAAATATAACCTCACATCTGATCGTCTTTGTTTTGTTATCCGTGAAATTTGCTAAAGAGCCCTATACATCCCGACAAATTCGAAAATGTCGCGCCCAGTCACCCCAGTGACAATTGAGGTGCATGACAGATCGATCGCCAGTTGAGCGGGGTCTGGGGAGCGGAGCGCGAGCGGCAGCTGGCAGCTCAGCCAGCTCGCGCAGATATACTATCACTGGACTTGCACCAGCATCGACGCCGTCTTCTCCGAATTGTTCTCTTTTTTCCATCTCTCCTACACCCCCATCATCATCATCGTCAATATCAGTACCACTGTCACTAGTTGTGGAGCTGTGCTCATCAACTTCGAATTCTAAATCGAGTAAAACCTCTACTTCGAGCTCGGACATTTTGATCAGATATTTAGCGTTCGAGTGGCGTTTGTATACGTATAATGCATGCAGGCGAGAGTTGTGTGAGAGCTCTTGGGAGCGCTCTCGCGCTCATGTGCCCAACCTCCTACGTCACAAATCGTACGTCACAATAGCAGGCCGAACGAGGGCGGAATAATCGGGTAGTAATTTCACCACTTTTAATAGCAGATAAGTCAATTCTGTAACAATTTTTGATAACTAAATATGAACCATTAGAAAGATTGTAACATAAACTTTGCAATGATACCAACATTATTAAGGATAAAAGCCTTTTGAAACCTTCGCTCTGCTTCTTTAAGACCAAATTAAACTCTTTTTTAAATAAAACAATTCTTTTGTGTGGTTGAATGAAAATTTAAGGACTTTAAAACATTTACTAATTCATTTAACATGGCTAAGCAAAGACAAGACAATTTTTAATTGTTACCCAGTTCAAAACAAATCAAAACTTGATATTTCAGGAAATTGTCAACCAATTTTCCTTTTAAGATGCTACGATCAAGTATATATAAAATTTGGAGCCTTTCAATATGTGTCGAATTGAAGCGTATGTGTTAGTGATTAGTGATTAATCTTAAATAGAAGTAGTGAATGATTAGTGGATGTTACTTGTTAGATTAGATGGGTACCAAATCGTGCAATATGTAATCCTATCATAGCTTTTTTTTTAAATTATCTAAAATGATTACAATACTTCAATTATTTACGTTAATGTAACTCGAATTAACTGAGTAAAAATTTATTCAGCAAAATAAGTCAATTCTACTTAAGATGCCGTAGGTAATATTTACTTAATAAAAATAAGGCAATTCTTTTCCTCAATTTTATTGAGTTATTTCGACTATTATTTTTTTACAGTGTATGCTTTATTATGAATTTCTTATCAATCATTGGTATGATTCAAGCGAAAAAGAAATTAGGAAGTATGAGGGCGTCAAGAGAGACATAAAATGTTATTTCCACCTTTATCCTTTCTCGTAATCGAGGCGCGTGCTCATTCATAATGTTGAAATATATTTTAGCAAAGGCAATGTTCACTTTTTAGCGTTCTCTGAGGGTATAATGTCGGTAATACAGAGTACAAACATCGCATGAACTACCCCCTCCCTATGTTTAACTATGTATTGTGCTTACTGTCGCATGGAGTATTTTGTGATGTATCAAGTTGTCTCAAGTTGTTAAAGGTAATGCAAAGTTTTAGGAAATTTTGACAAATGGATTTTAATAATTCTTTAAAATGTCGATATATGCCCGTGTGGACGTATTATAAGCACTAGAAAATTTAGCCCCCAAAACACTTCTGCTTTCGGTGCTCCCGGTCAATTTCAAACATTTTAAATAGCGCCTAAGGCCATTCCTTGGTAGCTGCGGCCATGAAAATCTCAGAATATGCAATTCTGATATGCTTTCAATATGTTCATTTGAACCAATTTCATCACCCCCATGCCAAAACTTTGTAATACCTTCAAGTTTGGCATTAGATAAATTGCCCGGAAGATAGGAATGTGTAGATGTGGTATAAAACACTATTTTCAATGGAACAGAACTCGAAAATGGTTATTGTTCTGCATTTTTCTCTAATGTTTGTTTCGAATTGAGAAATTCATGTAGTGATTTAAAGGGCCACTCTAACCAAACTAACGTAGCCTTTGAAAACATGAATACACCTCTACATGTTAATATTGCAGCCTCTAATTTTTCTGAAAATCTCTAAATTGACAAAAAAAATGATAATAACCATTTTTTGTTCACAGATCTCACGGTTGCTGGGCTACGCCCTTCGGAAAAAAGGGTTATACGGTCACGTGGCTTGATGACGCATTTTGACGTCATTGCAGGCATGTCCGATTTGATAATTTCATATTTTCATAATTAGGAATGACGAAATTGCAAGAAACGTACTGGGATTATCAAGTGCATATTATTTTTCGGATAAATGTCCTTGTTTTCCAGTTGATATTATAGTTTGCCTTCTTAAAGACATTTTAATGCCTAAACCATCCTCCTTTTCACCGGAGAGGCTCCTGTAGTGACGTCATATACTATTGCGCAATACAGCTCCGAAACAATTTTTTTTTTTCTGAGCGTTGTGAGTCGTCATTTTTAAAGCTAGATTCCAGAATTATTGATGATTTCTAAGAAAAATCATTGTCATGTTCGGAATCTCCGTCAAAAATTATTCTACTTTTTTTTTTTTTCATTGTTTAGCCCGTTTTGGTTAGGGTGGCCCTTTAAACTACTCGTTTTAGAAAAATTGAATATAAAGATTTACCGGTGCTCCCAGTAAATTTTGATAAATTTCAAATAGCTCCTACGGCCCTACAATGTTAGCTGCGACCATGAAAATCTCAGAGTATGTAGTCGTGGTATATAATTTCCGAACGGGAATAGCTAATCGGTCGATTTTAGTCAATACACATCGTTTTATAGCTTAATTAATATCTTGACCTTGAGAGTGAGCTATTCAACATAAATTGTTTATTATTTACAATTTCATAACTTAAGAGTCGATTTCGACTGCGACAACGATCACTGAATATTGTAGGATCATATATGCTTCCAATATGTTCATTTTAACCAAATTCGTGACCCCATACCAAAACTTTGTATTATCTTGAAACCATGTCCATGATAGATAAAAAAATCAAAAAAATCTAGTGTAGCTAGAGACAACAGATTTCTAAGGTTAATGATATTCAGCAAACAAAGCAGACCACTATCCCTGCATTTCATCATCTGATCCGATTTAGTCATTCATCAACCTTTCTTAATGAGCATGCTATTAATGATAGAATATTATAAATAAATATGTTGTTACGGGCCATCGAAACTGACTTGCATGGATGATAAACCCGACAGTGTTGTGGCAAAAGGGCTCGAGTGATACATGCCCCTGTCGATCGATGTCCACCCCTCCCCCCCCCCCACACACACACATAGTTAGAATAATGATTATACTAATACTAATGATAATAATAATAATGATAATAATAATAACAATAATAATAGTGATAATGACGATGATGATGATGATGATTATATACATCATTGTTATAATCATATTAATAATATTAACAATAATAATAAAATGAAGATGATGGTAATAAGAGAGAGAAAGAGGAAGAGAGAAGGTAAAGGTAAAGGCAATTATAGAAAGGTTATACTCCTTTCTCCAACTCCACGGCTTTGTTTCCTCACATTTCATCCACATAATATTTCTGGTGCCCCCATGACAGCAGCGCCCCTCAGTGATTACAAACATGCTACGCCAGTGAAAACAAACGGTGTGAAAACGGGATAAAACGAATTCATGCAATCCACACTCTGCTGCATTCCTCCCCAAAGTGCCCCATAATGGCCCTTTCAAAGTTATTTTAGGATACATCGATACGATTCAAAATGAAAGTGTCACAGTCAAACGGATTTGGTAATAGACTACGAGGCAACTGGTTGGATTTCAAATCATGGCATGATTAGTTACGACACTAATACTCTTAAAGCTACTCTTTGAATGTAAAAAATGATGTAAAGAACAAAATAACACGATCGAAAAATGAACGTAAGGCAATTATAAAAGGCTTGCCCATCATCTATTAATATGCAAACTTTACAGTGACGTACCTAACCCGAGGAAGATCTCTATTCGGATATGGAAATAATAGTCCTGTAGAAGTTTTTCAGACCTGGAAAAGTTGATAAGTACAAGGTTTTTTTGTTGATTTGTGTTCTAGATGGGTATTGAAGTAAATTCAGCTTGGTTGCCAGCTTGGCAACCTTGGGCAACTTTTGTAATAGCCTTATTAGCATAATCATCTAACTAGCATATGTGCCATATGTAATAATGTTGCTTATTTCAATCCAGGAAGCCTGAAAACATGGATAATACGAGTTTTCAAGGGTGTTCTATGACGAGGAATTCATATATGACACCAGTTTTTAATTCAAGTAATGCAATTGTCTTAAATAGCATAATTAGCATATGTACAATGTATGGACTCCATTGTCATTGCTTATCTATAAAGCCTAAAAATGGTGCAATGCAACATTGTAAATCACTTTTGAAAGACTAATCATTAATTCATGAGAAGATATTCCATGCATATGTAGTATAATTAGCCTAATTAGCATAGTAATCTAATTAGCATTTATGTGCAATATGTAATAATGTTGCTAATCTTAATCCAGGAAGCCTGGAAACATGGATGATATGACTTTTCCAGGAATTCTGCACAAGCTTGAGCAATGTCAGGCGTGTACTCTCAATGGTTCTGGCCTTGGTAAACATAGACAGATCATAGTTTGCACTTTTGTATTCAACATCCCTGGCCTATGTACGTACCTGTCTCACCACATCATCAATTTCATCATTATCATCTGCTTTAACCATCTTCAGTGTGTTTCCGACAGTCTCTCTAAATCCAATGACCAAAGCCCAACAATCAATGCGTATGATGACCTCGTCATTTCGTAGACATTTCATGAGGTTCGACAACATTGCCTTGCGACCAAGATAACCCCCACTGTACATTGGACATACAATTTGTGAAGCTATAAAGTCCCAAATGATATTCTACAAATATGCTAATAAGGCTTATTAGTACAATAATTACATATTGAGCCAATTGCATTACTTAAACATAAAAACTGCCATAAATGAATCCCTCGCCGTGGAAAACCCTGGAAAAGTCATATTATCCATGTTTTCAGTCTTCCTGGATTAAGATTAGCAACATTATTACATATTGCACATACAGTGTATATGCTAATTAAGCTAATTATACTACATCTACATGGAATATCTTCTCATGAACTAAAGTGTAGTCTTTCAAAAGTGATTTACAATGTTGCATTGCACCATTTTAGGCTTTATAGACAAAACAATGACAATGAAGTCCATATATCGTACATATGCTAATTAGCTCATTATGCTATTTAAGACAATTGCATTACTTAAAAATAACAATTGGTGTCATAAATGAATTCCTCGTCATGAAAAATCCTTGCAAAGTCACATTATACATGTTTTCAGGCTTCCTTGATTAAGATTAGCAACATTATTACATACTGCACATAATATGCTAATTATATGATTAGGCTAATTATACTACATCTACATGGAATATCTTCTCATGACTTAATTATTAGTCTTTAAAAGGTATTTACAATATTGCATTGCACCATTTGTAGGCTTTATATAAATAAACAATGACAATGAAGTCCATACATCGTACATATGCTAATTATGCTATTTAAGACAATTGCATTTATACTTGGAATCAAAAACTGGTGTCATAAATGAATTCCTCGTCATAGAAGACCCTTGAAAAGTCGTATTATGCATATTTTTAGGCTTCCTGGATTGAGATTAGCAACATAATTACATATTGCACATATGCTAATTAGATGACTATATATGCTAATATGGCTATTAAAAAAGTTGCCCAAGGTTGCCAAGCTGGCAACCAAGCTGAATTTATTTCAATACCCATCTAGAACACATATCAACAACAAAACCTTGTACTTATCAACTTTTCCAGGTCATGTACATGGTATATGGTACCGTCTACTGGACTATAAGCGAGTTCGTAAATAGCTCTGGAACGCATGACCCCAAAATATCCACAGATCTTTTACACGATGGATACTTCCCACGTGTGCATTTTAGAATAATCATTGCCGAAGTGATGGAGGTGCTTCATGAATACATTTTGTTTGCCTCTTGAGAAGAATACTTCCACCTGTGTATCAGTTAATGTACTGTTGGTGCATAAATGAATACTGATTACATAACTTTCATGAGCACGATCCGAGTATTCGTCTCAATGGTTTTACAATTTGGGTACGAATGACCTTGATCTGCCCATGCGCAAATCCTAATTACGAACTCGCTTATTGCAGTTTCGATGACTTCTTGAAAGTCTTTGCGAAGTTCATGTGAAGTCTAAAATTCCTACATAATCAAACACAATTAGAAAGAAAGTAATAACTGCTATCTAAGTAAAGAAATGGGCGTAGAAGAAATAGAAAACTGAGGTATTCAGTAAAACACTTGTGCCCATGATTAAGGTTGGGTGTAATATACATAGGTATAGCCGTGCTAACAATGTAGGCGATTTTCATTTTCCAAGTTTATATTCTAATGGGCTAGTCACTTAAGAAATTGCTTATAAAGAAGGCCGACTCTTCTTACCCATTCACATCAGCAAACTCGACACCAAATCGACACCGATCCGACACCAAATCGTACAAAACAATCACATTCCCACGAATAACCAAGAATCGGTGAGTTTTGAGTTGGTTCAGCGGTGTGATGGGTCTACTATCAGAACCAAAAAAAATAACATGGTGATACGTAACTCTACCTGGTTCAAGAGACATTTCTCGGTTGATTTGAGCTCCTAAGGTTTCAATTGTGGTTTATGCGATTTATGTTGTACCTTTTGATTGAGCGATTGCCAAAACAATAAGTAATAATAATGATAAGGATGATGATAAGGATAGTAATATATCTTTACTGCTAAGGCCTGCTGGGTAAAAGTAATAAAGGTCCTGATGAGCACGGATATGATTTTATCCAGGGAACTGCGCGACGTTAAACTCATTTTGTTCCCATGTTAAGTACGTGCATATTTTCGTTTCTGGAACTAGGAATAATCTTTTTTTTATTGATTATAAATTTAAAAAAAATTAGTTATTAATCTCATTAAGCTTAGTTTTCGTCGCTTATTTCTTGAGTTCTTTTTCGCAGCTTGAAAATGAGGGTCATAGTTCTTTACATGTGATCCAAATATTCTGGTGATATCATTAATTTGATTTTTGCTCGTTAGGTGAAAGATTAATGTCTTAGCCAGCCAATCTTGTCTGTGCCTTTTTAATCAAGTGTAAATTAATTGAATTTATCTTAGACGTCGCCCTGATTTTCGGCTCATATAAGTCATCTCCGTAAAGTACTAAGACACCATTCACAATCCCGTCTCTCTTTATATCCCTCTCTCTCTCTCTCTCTCTCTCTCTCTCTCTCTCTCTCTCTCTTTCTCGCTACCTCTCTCTCTCTCTCTCTTTCTCGCTACCTCCCCTATCTCTATGTTACCCTTTTCTACGTCGCTTATGTTTTGTTTCCTTTTCACGTTCATCCCCACATCCTGATGCCTGTATTTCTCTCTTGTATCCTTGTCTCTGTATCCGGATTTCTGTTATGCTTTGTTTCTCTTATTTTCTTCATCCCCATCTCTCTTGTTAACTCCCTCTATATAATTATGTCTCTCTGTATGTCTCTGTCAATCCATTACCCCTTCGTTCCCTCTTTCTCTCTGCTTATTCTATATTTCGGTTCTATCTGTGTACCTGTATGTCTCCTATGCCTATCATTCTCTATTGTGCTTATTCTTGTTCTCCTCATTGCTACCTGCACATTTCTCTTTCGCTCTTTCCTTCATGAGGTCTATCTGTTTTTTCTGCTTTGCACTTGTAGGTCGATGAGACTTGCAGGCATCTTGTTAGCTTCTGATGCTTTCACAAGGCACACCTAACATGTATTCAAGCTGTAATGTCAGCTAATCTAGGATCTTGCACCATGATGTAGGAAAAAGTAGGTCTCCTACATCCTGGCACGTACCATCTAAAATGTGCAAGAGTTAAAAGTCTTTCTCTATGTTTTACTTTTGGGGGGAGGGGGTAGTAATAGTTATAATGTTGTTTGGAGTGAAATATAAATACACATGACGCACACCCGAAGAAACTCAGGAATTTACTCTAAAAAAAGTTGTTCAAACACTACTTCAAAGTAGATT